>JARRAA010025457.1:0-28022 GCA_030557295.1 Ecitodaemon sp. MM-2014 | reverse complement strand
TCCGGACAAAGTTCATTAGCGAGATATTGCCGAGGGGCAACTTTTCGCATAATCATTTGGGCGCGATCGATGTTAGTTTATTAATTATCCGGTGAGAAAGGTTGGCGTCGGGCCGGGTGCTGTGTGCGCGTCCAAAATGGCGAGCGGCCATTTCTCAAAATCGTCGAGCGGCACACAGCAGCGGCCAAGAAGTGAAACCGGGCGATTTTCGAGTAATTTTGATCGCAGAAACTTGCGGTTTGAAGTGTTTCGAGTGAAATGAATAGTTTTTAATAGTATTTCAATTAATTTTCACGGATTTTATTATATGATATTTATCGCTTCTCTCTCTCTCTCTCTCTCTCTCTCCCTCTCCCTCTCTTCCTCTAAATCTATCTCGTGACATGGACGCGCGTACTAGCCTCCCTACTACCGGGCTATGGCTGTAACAGGTTTTAAGCTGCGCCGACGCATTAGGTCCGTTCTTAAGGACACGGCCTTGACAAGGACGCGCGCAGTAGCCTCCCTACTGCCGGGGTGTGGCTGTAAAACAGGTTTTAAGCTGCGCAGACGCGTTAGGTCCGTTCGTAAGGACACGGCCTTGGCAAGGACGCGCGCAGTAGCCTCCCTACTGCCGGAGTGTGGCTGTAAAACAGGTTGTAAGCTGCGCCGGCGCGTTAGGTCCGTTCGTAAGGACACGGCCTTGACAAGGACGCGCGCAGTAGCCTCCCTACTTCCGGGGTATGACTGTAACAGGTTTTAAGCTGCGCCGACGCATTAGTGCTTATACACTTTCGGGCTTACCGAAATTGATTTTCTTTCGGGAATACATTGTTTAATATCAAAAACAGTAAATAATACACCCTCTACGTTCCCAAAATGTGAAAACACACAAAAATTAATTTACCTAATTTATTACACAAAATAATTACACTTTATTGGCTACATGTCTTGCCCTTTGTACAATCTGGTGCATTGTGAAAAGAAATAATCCCAATATTCTTCACAAATTCCAAGCTGTACACATTAAGCAAGCCAGTCGATAACAATTTCGTGCTTGTTTTCCCACTATCCAAGTCATTTCACAGACAAACATAATTTTGACTCTTTTTCCCTGGGTGACAATGGTTGTAGATGACAAAAGATACAGTGTATAAGATCTCTTTAACACTTTTTGCTTCCCGATGGTATGAATGTAGCAGTTCTTGGGCAGTCTCGGTGAATTGACTAAGGCGTAGGCACGAATAACTCTACACCTTGGCATTCCTTAGCGATCGTCACTCCGAGGGCGAACATGCCGATGCTCTTCACGATAGACCTAAAAGCATAATTCGAGGAGTTGTTAATAACGCATCAATCGATGTTTAAACGATACATTTGAAGCGGCTGGTGTAAGGTGGAGAGAATTGTTAGGTTAGGGAGGAAATATCGTGCGGTTGCACTATTCCGGGAGGCTTAACAAGACGTACCATTTAAATTCGTCGTAGTACAGTCCTTTAACGAAGGACGCGAGTGCAGTGGAACCTCCCTGAGCCATTATTATCGGTTTTCTTGGTGAGAAACGATGCGGGACTTTACAATCGATCAAAGGACTCGGGGAACTCGGCGAAGTCCGACGAGGCCTTGAAACATTTGATAGCTACACGCTCCGTGCGCGTGCGCAGCGCGAGTGAAAATGAAATTTGTTTACGAGAATTTAAAAGATTTTAATCAATTTTGACGCGTGCCCATTAGAAAATCCTATTATTTCTATAACCCAGACAACGCACATTGTTTTCCCCTTAGAAACAAAAGACAACATTGTTGGAATTTTTAAACAGAATAACTCAGAAAAACGCCTTCGTAAACAATGTCATCGAAATAAGTTTCTCTAACAATTTCTCCCACTAAAAGGACAAAAAATGCACCATTATGATATTTTAATATGTAAGGGAATCGGCCCAGTCTGCCCTTTAACAACAAAGAGTATTTTTACAAAAGAAACAATTAAAAAAAACGACTCCTTTGTAATCAATGATATCGAAACAAGTTTCTCTTAAAATTTGTTCGCAGAAAGAGTAAAAGAATATCCCAAACAACACCTATTATGTTCTCCTTTAGTAACAAAACTAAATTAGCTCAATAATTACCCAAAAGCAACTCAGAACCACCTCTATCATAACCAGTGTCATTGAAACATGTTTCCTAAACCAATTCCTCGCTGAAAGGGCAACAAAAGTAAGAAAAACCCACAAAATTAGTAGACGCCATCGTCCGACGGCGCATTCGATTATTAATAAATAAATAAAAGTCGCTCGACGCGACGTAAAATAATCAGGCAGACACGAATACAAAACAAACGCAATACTATACATTACATTACAACGAATTAAATAAAATGCGATCGAACGCAACTGCGTCTTAAAAGATGCGTTAGAAACATTAGCGAGCATGCAGGCCTACGCGCAAACTGTACAAGACCGGAGAGAGGGCAATAATTCGCAAACAGTCGTCAATAAATGTTCAATAATATAATATCTCGTTACAATTCATCTGAAAAAGCGTCGAACGCAACGCAGTGGTGACTCGCTTCGGGGGGTGTGTGTGTGGTGTATATAAATATTCGCATTCGCAATAAAAATAATAAGAGTAAACGGTTAAAAATAAGAAAATCAGTTCGAGTTATTCGCTTGTTACGTCTCGGCGCGACTTCGCTGACTACAAAAAAAAAACCGGGAAAGAGTAAACGATCCGCTTGTAAAAACTGCCGCGTCCTGCGATCCTACAATACGATAAATTCATAATATTCATAATATCAATAGTTTATCTACAAATCCATGGGTTCTATCCGTAAATCTCGTAAATATCTCTCTGTTCTCTTGATCCTCGTGATAATCGTCGAATTTGGTGCTCGTCCTACCTAATCGTCGCACTACGGAGATGGTCCTCGACACAGGACGTTCGCTAAATCAACCTCGCGGTAAATAGAATTCGGTGCGCGTCGTCGAACGCTTTCCCTACGACTAATAGAATTAATTATGATACAAACTCTAGTGATTTTAGGCCGTCCATAGGCGCTGGTAATCGTGTAATTGTCCTAGGCGTGTCCGCAACTTACTAATCGACGCGCTCGTAGAAATGCGTTCGTGACGTCGCGATTCGCAGTATTAAACGCGCTTACAAGTAGTTTTATAAAGTATAAACGGAAGCCTCTTTTATTACGTTCGGCGAGCCTCGCGCGACGCGCGTTTCTCCCCATAAAGTTCTATTATTGTTCGTTACTTCGGTATGTCAACGCTTCGTCTCGTTTCGCCCCCTTATTCGTCTACGTTGAACCATGCAAAACTTGTCTCGAGCGAGTAAATAGTTTCTTCGTATTTTACGATAAAAGTCCGATTGAGTTAGAGTTTAAGTGTTAGTTTTACTTTTCGTTTTAGTTTTAGAGAAGAATGGAAAAAGGCGCGCGTTTCTTTGATTAATTTTAGGTTAATTCGTTCCGACTTCTGACGAGCAGGGGTGATTTTTGGTCGAACGCGTTGCGTTTATTGCTGCGACTTGGATTCGAAGATCGCCTTCATGTCTTTTATGCAGTAGGACGACGAGCTTCTGTCTTTCCTGCAAAAAATAGCAAAGAATTAGTTGCGATCAGTATAGGAAATTGTTTCTGCAATTAATGCAAAAACTACTTGACCGATTTTGATCATTTTAGTTTCATTTTACTCTTTGGAAAAGCCTTAATCTAAAATCGAAAGAATTATCCTAATATCGCTAATCAATCAGGAGTTATCGATAATTAAAGAAAGAAATTTGTATAGACGCGCAACGGTTTACATTTTCGCGAATAACGCAAAAACCACTCGACTGATTTTAACAACTTTTGTTTTAATTTACTCTTTAGAAAAGTCTTAATCTAAATTCGAAAGAATTTTAGAGATATCTCCAATCAATGAGGAGACATCGATAGTTTCAATCCAAATTAAGCGAGGTCACAATAACCTACCTAGTCTGAGGAGGTTCGAAACTCCTTCTCGCTTGCTCGAAGGCAGACTCGGCGACCTCCCGCTCCCTGCTCTCGCCGCCCGCGGGCGTGGTGAAAACCTTCTGCCGTCGACTAGAAACACCCCCCGGCCGCATCTCGACCTCCGGCTCCGCCTCGAACATCGCCGTCTTCGACTTCACACCGTTGGCGCCGTTCAAAGCGCGCTTCTCCTGCTCTATCGTCGTGCCCGCTCCGGCCACGCTCCCCGCGCCATCCTCCGCGTGCGCAGCGGCGGCGACGCCCGCCCCAGCGTCCTCCTCCTTGGCGCAGGGCTTGAACACCTTGAACCTGCTCAGCAGCACGTCCTTGTTCTCCTTGAAGGACTCCGACCGGTACTTGTCGTGCAGGAACTTCCTGCGCTCCTCCTTGTACTTCTCGATGCGCTCGCGATTGAGATTGACGCTGCGCTCCGGGGGCACCTCATGCGGCACGACGTGCGGCCCGATGTCCGGATCGTCGGGGAGCTGCTTCGGCTTGTTCAGCGTCTTGGGCAGGGTGTTCGTCTTGTATCCGCACATGTTCTCGTCCATCGACTTGCGCCTGAAGGCGGCCGGGTCCTCGCCCTCGACGCCGCCGACCGACGCCGCCGGGGCCTGCGCGGGCGGCGCGGGGGCGACCTGCTTGAGAAACTCGGTCTCGTCCAAGCTCCTCGTCGTCTTCTTCGAGGCCTTGAGGTTCCTGGCGCGGACGCACGGCGGCAGCGGTCGCGCGGGCTCGTGCGCTTCGAATTTCGACGTCAGCTGCTTGATCTTGCCGCCGGCCCTGGCGCTCTTCGCGGGCTCGGGCGGCTCGGCGTCGGCGGCCGGCGCCATGTCATCGCCCCTCGGCTCGTCGACGTCCACGGTCGTCATCGTGACGGTCATGGTGACGTCGTCCTTCACCGTTGTCATCGATATGTCCACGTCGTTCAAGTGCTCCGACGCGGGAAGATCTATCACGTTCGCGGTCAATCGCACCTTGAGAACATCGCCTTCTTGCGGCGCCTCCATCCCCCCAGCGTCAGCCTCCAGAGAATCGTTGGTGAACTCGATGGGCTCGTAGTCGTTCGTCTCGAGACTATCGTAAGCCCGTTCGTCATCCACGCAGCGTTTTTGTACTTCTAGCTCAATGTCCTTGTGCTCTGTTTCGTGCCCTTGTGCGACCTCCTCGCAGGGTTCGATGATTTCGATAACTTTGGCAACGTCCTCCTCCCGTCCTTCTCCATCCCCTTCCGCTTCCGGCACCGCCTGATCGTCCCCCCGATCGTGACTAACATCGACGTTCTCGTAACTCGCATGCCCTTGACCCTCAGCGGGGTCGGGCTCGTGCGTTAAAGCTATAAACTCGTTCAGCTCGTGAACAGACCGCCGAAAGTATTTCACCTGCTGATAGACGTCCTGGTCCTGCTCGTCGGAAGCCTGCCGCTTCTCCTGATTGGCCCCGGCGGCCTCCTCGAACCCCTGGCCGGCATCCAGGTCCAGCACGGGACTGAACTCGATGAGGTCCTGGTCGGGCACGCCGAGGAAACCCGACTCTCCGTTGGTATCGCCGGAGATCTCGTCCCCGTTGGAAGTGTTGGTGAAGTTGATGTTTTCGTAGTTCACCAGGCAGTTCGAGGTGTCCTCCGAGGAGTTCGAGCTCTTCACGTTCTCGTAATGCCTGCTCTCCGGCTCCCCGGAATGCGGATCTTGCGCCTGGTCCTCCTCCCGGTCATGATTAATCGCATCGTCCAAATGCGACCAGTCCCCGGAGGTCGCCTTCGCGATCCGGTCGTAGGAATCGATGAGCTCCGAGAGGGTGGTGTCGCATTTGGGAAAGCTGTCGTCGTCCTCGTTCAGGTTGAGATTCATCGACGTCATGTCGTCTGTCTTGAGGTTCTCCAGGCTCTCGAGGTTATCCAACGACTGCGACAGCAAGCGCACGTTGCTCTCGGACAGCTGCTCCGCCTCCTTCTGCAGGTCCTCGTTGATGTCGTTGATGGTGCTCATGCTGTTCGCCATGGACCCCATGCTGGTGCGAAAGTCGACGTCGTTGAGCTTGAGCAACGAAGGCGTCTCGTGCGGACCCTCGTCGAGGGTCTTCGCCGCCTGCAGGGGAAGGTTCGCCGTGGAGGTGGGAATCTGCGCGTCCTCCGCCTTCACCGTCACCACCTCGTAATTGGGAGATTCGGGCAGGAAGCTCTTGGCTTTCGTGGGAGACTTATAGGTGATGCTTATCGTGGTGAGTACGTTATCGTAGGTGGGACTTTTGGGGCTCTTGGGCGCGGGACTCAGCGGCGTGGAGGCGGCGGACGTGACGGGCGTCAAGGCTTTGCCGAGATTCGCGAGGTAATGCGGGCTGACGTCGCCCGGCGTGGTGCCCGTGCTGGACTCCAGCAGCTTGTACGTGGGGCTCTGCGGAGTGGGCGACTGAGGGGTGCCGGCGACCGTGGAGGTGGAGGTCAGCATCACCTGCGACAACCGGTTCTCGCGATGGTAGTCGCGCAGCTCCAGACACTGCGAACTCCGCGGGCTCTTGTTCCGCGGCCCCTCCTCCGCCCTGCTCTGGTGGTGCACCTGCGCGATGGTGTTGCCCGTCATCTCGGGCGTGTTGCAATCGATGAACTGAATGTCGCCGAGCTGCTCCTCCAAGCGGGTGCGCTTCCGACTGGCCGAGTCCGGACTGAGTATCACGCGCGGCTGTTTCTTCGGCGAAGGGTTGCCGGAGTTGTTCCCGGAGTTGATGCGTATCCTCCGAGGCTGGACACGCGGCGAGGACACGAGCGACTCGTCCTCGGAGAATATCCGCATTTCGGACTCTTCCAGATCGAAGTTCACCTGTATCTCGGACAGGTCGAGGAGCGACCCTTCCTGCGAGCTCTGCAGCGTGTCGAAGTAGCTGTCGTGCGACACGCTGCGATTGTGACCGGGCGGCTTCGTGCACAGCACGTTCTGCAGCGGCGGCAGTTGGTCCAGATCGCTCAGCGATTCCGCCGACTTCACCGTCCGCAGGACGATCTTCACCTCCGGCTTGCCGGCGCCGTTGGCGACCGAGTCCACCTGCTCGGCGTTCGCCGCGTGATGGACGATGGTCGGCTTCTGGCTGCGGTTGCGGCTCTTGCCGAAGAGACTCCGCCAGCCGAGCGGCGAGCGCTTCGAGTTGACGCGCTTCCGCATCGGCAGGTCGATGATGGTGTGATACTTCTTGGGCAGGGAGTCGGGCCCGCCGCCGACCTCGATGTACGCGTCCTTGTGATGCTTGTTGCGCGCCTCCTCCAAGGTGATGAGCTTGGTGGGCGTGGAGATCGCCAGCGACTTGGGCCGGCTGCGCTTGGGCGACGCGGCGTTCAGCAGCGCCGCCTGCTGCATCGCCGCGTCCAGGTCGGAGACGTTCAGCTGCGCGTTGAGGTTATCACAGAAGATCAGATCGGCGTAGCAGATGAGGAACTCGGTGACGACGGCCTGCACGCCGACGCCCTGCAGGGCGGCGACGCCGCCCACCTCCAGCTCGGCGGAGCGCAGCAGGTTGGGCGCCCAGACGATGGCGACGTTGCGCACGGTCATGCCGGTGCGGTCGCCGTGCTTGGCGACCTTCGCCAGATGCCGCGCGAGGTACTCGAGCGTCCGGTAGTGGGGCGGCGGCAGCTTCTGGACGGCCTCGCGCATCTTCAGCAGGCGCTCGTGATCGTTGTGCGTGCCGCGCATGCTGGTGCAGCCCTGCACCGCCTGCACGAAGCTCTGGTACAGCTGGTACGTGCACAGCGGGTTGGGCAGCTCGCGGAAGTACATCTTCAGCAGCGAGGCGACCGAGTGGATGTCCTGGAGGATGTCCTCCGTGTACAAGTTGGGTATGCGGTCTTCGTCGAAGGCGTTGCGCAACTTCTGTATGTTGGAAGTGACGCCGGATAACCTTGAAACATATCCTCGGTGTTTATGCGAGCCCGGGGGCGAAGCGAGATACGAACCTGTAGATGCCGTCGACGATGCCGTGCGTCTCGATGAACTCGGCGCAGCACTTGAGCACCGTGGGAATGTCACACCCGGAATTCAACAGGTGCTCGCCCAGATCGCAGCCGAAGACCCTCTCCCGCAGAATGCCGCTCTGCTTGAGCCGCCTTCGGCTGGGCCTGTTCAAGATGAAGCTGCGAAAGAACGCGATCAGCTTGCCGTGCTTCCGCAGCACCGGCTTGATGGGGCTGAGCGCGAGCGAGCCGACGACGGGCGCCGGCAGCGGCATGTTGCGCGGCACCTTGTCGCCGATGATGTGCACGCAGTGCTGCGGAAAGAAGCCCACCTGAAAGCCGCGCTTGCCGCGCCACCAGATCGACTCGCCGGGGCTGGCCATGTCGATGACGCTGATCATGTCGCCCACCTCGAGGTTGAGCTCGTCGCGCGCCTGCGACACGTACCGCCGCACGCTGTAGGCGGCCGCGACGGCGGGCGTGTTGATCGAGCGCGACTCCTCGGAGGGCACGAGCAGCCGATGGCCCCTGTTGTCCATCTGCAGCCAGTTGAGCACCGGCCCGCAGTTGATGCTGTCGTCGGCGATCGCCGTGAACTGCCGCAGGTACCTGACCAGCAGCGCCTCCACGTCGGCGTCGAGCGGCAGCGAGAGGTCGGGCAGCTGCGAGATCTTCCTGTCGTAGATGCACTGGTGCAGCTGCGAGTCGAGCAGGCGGAAGTTCTCGTAGGTGCGCTGCAGCAGCCAGCACTCGTCGCCGGACGTCACTTGCACCATGTGCCAGTCGCCGTCGCCGTCGTCTTGCGCTAAAACACGCGCGCATCGCGGTAACTAATCGGATTTTCCCTTCTCGCAATCGATACGCGGACATGGACTTGACATTGTCACGCGGGGCGGGCGACTTACAGTGCTGCGAGTGCAGGGAGCGCTCCATGTTCGCCTGCATGCTGACGGCGATCGGCGGCAGCTGGACGCGCTCGTAGTGAAAGTGCGCGCACTCCTCCAGCTTGGGGAACCTGCAGGTCTCGTGCTGGCCGGCGTCGACGAGCGACGACGGCCCGCTGACCATGCCGACGCCCGCCGGCCCGGCGCCTCCGCCAGAGCTGCATGCCGGCTCGCTCGGATTGTTGCCCAGGTGCATGGTGTCGGCGACGTCCTCAGTGCATCCCACCTGAAACATCGCACTCTTACTGCCCGCTCGTCGAACCACCCCCGCGCGATCGTATTTACGGCGCATTCCGCAATGCCGCTGAGCACGCGCTTCATCATCGATCGACGGGTCAGTTCGCTGCCGAATTCGATAAATAAACAACTTTATTTAGCGCCATTGTTCGCGCGCTGGCGGAGGTTAGGAAAAAGTGAAACCGAACGCGGCGCGCGCCTGGGCCGCCCCTCCACGCGGATCGATGGCGGGCGGCGAGCGCGCCGCCTCCGGCGCGCCTCGCGCCGTTTATTTACGCGCTCGCGACGTTTACGCGGCCGCCAAGTGTGAGCGCGCGCGTCTCGCGAATCTCCGGCCGGGAGAGATCGCTTTCCAACGGCATCGGGCGATTACAGTTAGCCCGGGCGTTGCGTTCAGCGAGCGCATCACGCAAACGTTGACTTTTCGAGCGAAGAGATCGGCGATGAATAAAAGAAAGGTTAACAGGACTCCGGACGCGTTCGGCGCGACCGCGAATTGCGTCCGCACGCACGCGGGGTGGGAATATGGGTCGCGACCTCGTTTCGCGTCTGCATGAAGACCCGCGGGGCATCGGTTAGCAGGGGGCGTAACCGATCGGGAAAGCTAACCTAGATTTTGTGCAGAGGCAAGCGCGATACGCTGCGTTAAATTGTTTATAACTTACGAAACATCCCAGCTGGAACATTCGCTCGATAAGGGCCTTAAAATATATTAAAGCCGCCTTGATTTAAGGCCGAATTTGTTGGAATATTGTTACTGGGACTTGTTGAAAAGGCAGCAGAAATTTGAGGTTTATGAAGTTTCTAAAAGAAAGGAAGTGCGTGTTGCTGGTTAATTTGCCGTAACTTTTAAACTAATCGATGAAAATTAGTGAAATAAAGCGAATTCGCTTAAAGAATAAATTTTCTTTCGATTGATAATTTAGTAAATTTGACAAGGAGAAGAAGTTCGCGTTGAGAAATTGTCCGCTTTAGCAATTAATTGGACTTTTCAACTAATCGGTAGAAAACGGCGAAATAAGATATATTTTGTAAAAAGATAAAAAATTTTTTCGATTGACGTCAAAATTTAGTGAATCTGACATTCGAAACATCTCCTTATTTATTGTCAAACGTGAAATTTAACTTTTCACATAATAATTTGGATCAAATTACTTATCAGTCTTTAATCAGCCATAACTTTTAAACGAATCGATAAAATTCAATGAAGCAAAGCGTACTTTGCAAAGAAATTAATTCTCTCAGGTACTTTCAGGAACTTTCAGGAACTTTCAGGTTCGTTCAGGTTGAAATTTCGTGTTTCGCGCTAAAATATAGGTCAAACTTGCATCTCGGTCTTTAATTAGCCGTAGCTTCTAAACTAATCGATTGAAATCAATGAAACTAAGTTTATTTGGTAAACTAATAAATGTTCTTGCGATTATTAGCAAGATTTAGTGAACTTATCAACGGTACCATACCCTAATTTATGGTCAATGTTGGAATTTCGTATTTCGCATAAAATTTAGGTCGAACTCGCATATCAGTCTTTAATCAGCCGCAACTTTTAAACGAATCGATGAAATTCGACGAAGCAAAGTGTACCTTGAAAAGAAATTGATATTCTTTCAGGTAGCATCAAGATATGGCAAATTTATCGATGGTACCATGACCTAATTAATCTTCAAAGTTGAAATTTCGTGTTTCGCACCAAAATATAGGTCGTAGCACCCAAACTAATCGATAGAAATCAATGAAACCGAGTTCATTTAGTAAACCAATAAATGTTCATTCGATTGTTAGCAAGATTCACTCAACTTATCAATGGTACCACACAAATTCACAAATTCAGATCGAACTAGCTTTTCGGCCATTCATCGCCCAGAACTTTGAAACGAATCGATAAAAATCGCCGAAACCAACTTTCATCGATGTAGAAATTCCGCGCCGCGATCCCGGCCAACTCTTCCACGCACATTACGCATTCGCGTCATCGCTTCATCCCACATTTCACACGCGCTGTTCTTGCATAACGCGCGCCGTTCCTGGCCTTCCGCGCGCATCTGGCATTCATTTAATCCTCCTCGCATCACATGCTCTCGCCGCGCACCGCGCAGCATCGACTTTGATCGTCTCCAGCGGCGGCGTTTTGTTTCGACTTTTTCACAATTTCTCATCGCCGTCCGTTGTTTGTCGCGCGTCACATGTTCCAGCGGCGCATCGCATTATTCGCGCTTATTCCACTCGCCGCGCGTTAACCCGTTAACTGCGGCGCCTAAAAAAAACATAAACAAAACGATTCCATCCGGAGTGGTCGACGGGCAGTCGACAACCTCGCGAACGCATCGCCGTGACCGTCGACCAGCGTTAACGTTCGCGTTTCGCTGCGTGTCGACGTTAATAACCCGTCGAGTGCGCGCGCAGGAAAAGAAATTAAAAAACCGCGAGCGATTCTAACGACGCCTCGTCCGCCGCGCATTGTCGCGCGCCACGAATTTAGATTCGGATCGGCGGACGTCGCATGACGGCTGTCAACTCGCGATGGTATTTTTAACGTTTCTGACGCGTCGCTCGAACGCCGCGAGCATCGCCGAATCGGTGCTAACAAGACCATCATTAGAACGAAAACAACGTCGTCGTGGCGTCGATGACGTTTGCCGCCATTATGCCCGAGGCGGGTTAAGGTTACGTGAATTGCACCTAAAGAGCGTCAAATTATCTTTAATTCGGCGTAACACACGACGGTCTGGCTAAAGAGGAAGTTAGTTGACTTAATTCGGGTTCAAAGTTTGGAAAACTTTTTCGAGGAAAACAAATTTTGTTTTAATTCATAAACGAATCGTTAAAAATGTGAATTTATGTTTATTTTGCAAAGAAATAAATGTTAATACGAGTGGTGCGGAGGTTTAGAAAATTTGACAATTGAAACATAGCTAATTCATTGTCAAAGTCGAAATTTGTTTTTTCGCGCCAAAATTGAGGCAGCACTCGCTTTTTCGTCTTTTATTGGTCATAACTTTCAAATTAATCGATAAAAATCGACGAAGCAAAGCGTATTTAGTGAAGGCACAAATATTCTTACTATTGGCGTCAATGTTTTGCAAATTTATCAATGGGAACATAACCTAATTTGATATTTAGTTTTTCGCATTAAAATTTAGGTCGAACTTGCCTCTTGGTCTTTAATTGGCCATAACTTTTAAACTAATCGATGAAAATCGACGAAACAAAGATTATTTAGTTGAGAAATAAATATTCTCCCAATGTACGTCAAGGTTCAGTGAATCAGACAATGGGGACATCACCTAAATCCTCATCAAAGTTGAAATTTAGATATTTCGCGATCAAACTTGTTTTCGGACCTTTAATTAGTCATAACATTTAAACTAATCGGTAAAAATCAACGAAACAAAGTTTATTTAGTAAAGGCATAAATATTCTCCCAATTGGTGTCAAGGTTCAATGAATTGGACAATGGGAACATTACCTAAATCTTTATCAAAGTTGAAAATTAGTTTTTTTCGCGGTTAAACATGTTTTCGGACCTTTAATTAGTCATAACATTTAAACTAATCGGTAAAAATAAACAAAACAAAGTTCATTTAGTGAAAGCATAAATATTCTCCCAATTGGCGTCAAGGTTCAAGGAATTTAACAATGGGAACATCACCTAAATTCTTATCAAAACTAAAAATTTCGCATTAAAATTTAGGTCGAACTTGTTTTCAGACTTAATCAGTCATAACTTTTAAACTAATCGAGAAAAATCGACGAAACAAAGTTTATTTAGTAAAGGAATAAACATTCTTCCAATATATATCAATACTTACTACTTTTGATACTTGGTACATACTCAAATTTACTGCCAAAGTCGAAATGTTATTTTTCGCCTTAAAATTCTGACCGCATGCTTTTTGGTCGTTAATTGGTAATAACTTTTAAACGAATCGATAAAAATCGACGAAACAAAGTTGGTCTGCTAAAGGAACAAATATTTTCACGGTTTCCTCGACCAAAAGCGAACCGATTCGCAAAGAAGAGAAATCAAGCGCGATTAAACAATGCTTCGATGCGAGCGGTGCTTAAACACGTTTGCGCCGTTCGATTGACGCGTCCGGCATTAATTTGTTTACCAAACTAACGGGCAGCACGCGATGAACAGTTGCGGCGCCCATTGGGGGAAGGTGACGCGTTCTCCGACGCACGGACCCGACGAAACGCGGACGAACGCAATTCCCTTTTCGCCGTCCGGCCGAAGAAATTAACATGCAACGCGCGTCTCCGCAGCCACTCGCGTTCGCCACGCACGCTGCACGGCTCATTATGCGTTTCCACGCATCGCATTATGAATGCGGACGGCGCGGGGCGGGGCTAAACACACAGCCGTCCCGATTAAGACGGCGCCAAAGGCTACAAAGTCTCGGAGCGCACGAAAACTAATTAGCAAGCGACTTTTATTGACATTTGATGACGTAGAAGGGGGGAGGGTCGTGAAAGTGACAGTTGGGATCATCTAATACGCGGATCGTGCACGCGCTTGGAGAGTGCATGATCCGCCAAGTGTGCGGCCGGCGTGGGGTTAAGTCCTGCTCATTCGCAACTCGAGCAAACCGAAGCGCAAGACTCGTAACGGTTGTTTGTAGGTTTCATTCATGTTCGTTGGTCGCGCCGTCGCGCCTCGTTAGCGCGCGTCCTTCGTATCTATGAATTTCAGGCCGCGCGAATAATTAACGCCCCGATTGCGCTCACCTTGCGTGGCTCGGGCGGTCAGAACGCGACGATCTCCTCGCCGGCCGTCGTCGACGCGCCGCGCGTCGACATCGCGCCCCTTCCGTCCGGCGTCTTCCTCTCCGTCCGGAGCGTCGTCGCCTCGCTCGCGGACCGTTTTCGCTCGGGGCCCCGCCGACAAAATGTCCGCTGTGATTCACGCGTCGCGCGCGCGTAATCGGCGCATTAATCCCTGGGCGTTATGCGTGGAAGCCGTCGACGAAGAGCGGCCGCGGCGCGGTGTCCATTCGGCGACGTCCGTCGTCGCTCTGCGGCACTGCACTGCACAACAACTACACCGCGGCGTTTCGCGGAGTCGAGAGGGACGTGGTGATTCGCGTCCGGCGCTGCTCGCGCCGCTTGCGTTCGCGAGTCACTGGCGAATGCGAGTCGCGACGGCGGCACTCACGCCATTAGAACGCTCCGCTCGCCCGCTGTCATTCCAAGAGGCGAAGACCCGACGCAGCACCGACGAGCGACGGGCTCGACCCAGCACGTACTCTCGCGCTTGGCAACGGTTTTCGCCGCACTGCATCGCACGCAACGCAGCTCCGCCAGCAATTCGGCCCGCGACACACGTGGCGCCCTCTAGCGGCGAACGCTCCAACCAGCGGATGCGATCTGTAAAGTGAATGAAATGAAAGAACGGCGATTTATTCGTTGTTTTTCATATTAATTTATGGGACAATATTTCTATTATTATTTATGCGCTTAATTATTCAATATATATGTTAGTTTCTGTCGGTTTCTATCAATTAGTTTAGAGAAATTCACGATGGTATACACGTGGCGCCATCTGGCGGCAATGTGTCGAAACAAATAATGAGGAATCTGCAAAACAGTGAAACAAAAGAGCGCCGATTTCAGAAATTCGAGTCGCCCGCGAATTTTATTGAATTTCCTCGTGATCGCCCATGGTAACGCATTTATTTGATCAATCTAATATACACGCCAGTTTCTATCAACCGCAATCAGTTTACTCACGTTCTAGCTCGGAGAAATGGTGCGCGATCACCAGATCGACTCCGAGGACCCGTCGCGGTACCCGCGGATGACCAAGGAGTTCATTGTCAGGCACTGCAAGGAGCACAAGCTGTACACGACGCCGTACCTCAACGACGTGCTGTACCTGCACTTCAAGGGCTTCTCGCTCATCGAGAACCTCGAGGAGTACACGGGACTCAAGTGCCTCTGGCTGGAGAACAACGGCATCCGCCAGATCAGCGGGCTGGACCATCAGAAGCACCTGAAGTGCCTCTTCTTGCACAACAACATCATCAAGAAGATCGAGAACCTGGACGCGCTGCGCGTCCTGGACACGCTGAACCTCTCGCACAACTTCGTGCGGCGCGTCGAGAACCTCGCGGGGCTGCGGCAGCTGCACACGCTGAACCTCAGCCACAACCACATAGAGAACCTCGAGGACTTCGAGGCGCTCGCGGAGTGCGAGGAGCTGTCCTGCCTGGATCTGAGCAACAACCACATCGACGAGCCGCTGATCGTGCAGGTGCTGGGACGGATGAGGAGCCTACGCGTGGTGAACCTGATGGGTAACCCGGTGATCAGGAAGGTGACGTGTTACAGGAAGACGATGATCTTGGCCTGCAAGGAGCTGACTTACCTGGACGACCGGCCCGTCTTCCCCAAGGACAGGGCGTGCGCGGAGGCGTGGCAGCGGGGCGGCGTCGAGGAGGAGAAGGCGGAGCGGACGCGGTGGTCGCAGCGCGAGCATCAGCGGATCATGGATTCGGTCTACGGGCTGGTGCGCATCAGGGACGAGAACATCGCGCGGCGGCAGAATAGAGAGAACGCGGTCATCGAGAGGCAGGTGGAGGTTGAGGGGGCGGGGATTGGGCGGTTGTATCAGGAGCGCGAGGGAGGCTCCGAAAGCGCAGGTAATGCGGTAACCGGGGACGGCGAAGATCCAACCGCAGAACGAGTGCCGATTCGTGTGGGGAACTACTACGAAGGTTTGGAGGACCGCATCGAGAGACGACGGGGAGAGGAGACCGTAGAGAGGACGGAGATAAGGGAGGAGGGGCAAGAACCTGAGAAGAATGATGATGATACCCATGGATTTATGATGGAGCGTGAGCGGGACGTTGATCTGACTGGATATCGAGAGCATATCTTTGATTTTGATCCGAGGACTGAAAGGAGGTATCAGAATATTACGCAGACCTCGTCTTTGATTGAAGAAATTGAAGAAGTCCAAGACAACGCAGCCGTTTTGTTAGGGAATGATTTAGGCGGACGAGGAACAAGGATTGCGAATGTTGGGGAGGTTGAAGAAGGCTGTACCATTGAAGAAATCAAGGGGGGTGACGAATCGAAAGAAGTAGAAAGAAGAACAGATGAAGAATGTGTTAAAATGGAACAGAATATGGCAAAGAATGAAAATATGGATGAAAACCTTCAAGAAATTAAGATTGGAGAGAGAAAACTAATTGAAGAAATAATGGAAACTAAGGAAATTGAAGAAGTCAATAGTTCACAGCTTAGAAATGCAGCCGATGGTACTGATATTGACAAGAAAGAAGAAATTGATACCATTGAAGAAGAAGAAGGTGTAGAACACAAAGGCGTTTTGACAGGAAATGATGCAATTGATTGGGGATTGAAGATTGCGAGTGTTGGGGAGGTCGAAGAAGGTTGTAACCTTGAAGAAATCAAGCAGGGCGAAGAACTGGGAGTAATTGAAGAAGCGGGAAGAAGAATAGGCGAAGATTTCGATCATGGTCGTCAAGAAATGAAGATTGAAGAAATTGACGAAATGAAAGTAATTGATGAAATGAAGAATCGTCCGCTTAAAAATACTGGCGATGGTACCGACATCAATCGAAAAGAAGAAATTGAAGGTCCAGAAGTAATTATGCGTGAAGAAATCGAAGAACATGTTGGAGAATTCGAAGAAAACCAAGGTTTATTGAAAGAGAACCGTGAGGACTGCCAAGAGATGAAGACCGCAGATCTTGGAGAGATGGGAGGTCGTCGTAACATTGGAGAAATCAAGGGAGGTGAAGTAATATACAACATTGACCTTCAAAACCTTAATGAAGTAGAAGAAGCGACAAAAGTTGAAGAAATGCCGAATCCACATCTTCATCGGGGAGATCCCAGCCTTGATAAGGCGAAGATAATTGAAGAAACTTCAACAGTTGCTTCTCCAAGCAAAATCAAGGACTCCATCAAAGCGACAAAGGAATGGCTGAATACTCGACGACAGGAGTATCACGACGTCTACCAGGCGATGCACAAGGAGTTGGACGACTTCGTCAAGGAGAAACAAGGTCAAAGTCTAGGTCAACATCAAACTCAAAAGTCCTCCGGAGAAGATATGTTGGACAAACTCGGTTTGCTTTTCGAACAGAGTAACCTTCTGCAAGATCAAGCTCAAGGACGCGCAAGTCCTCGAGGCAATGATGGCAGTTGTCGTAAATTAATTGAGGAGATATCTTCCGAGGAGGTTGTCGTTGTCAACGACAACGACAAGGGTGCTGGGTTGGATTCAAAGAAAGGCCTGGGGGAAGAAAAAGAGAAGGATGTGGACGAATTGGAGGATGTGAAGGTTGTTCAAGGGGTGGCAGAGGTACCCATTGGTATTTATGTGGAGAGGAAGGCGTTAAGTCCCTCCGAACAGTTTTTGAAGAAGGTCGCAGACGCCGAGGACTTTTCCATGGAGTTGTTTGAGTCCGTTTCCGACGAGAAGAAGTTCATCACGGAGTGCAGGTCCAGGCGCGCCAGGGCGATGGTGGTTAATAAGGAGGAGGCCAACCAAGTGGAGGAGAAGGAGCAGGAGGAGGAGAAGATCGAACTGGTTGATGATATCAATGACTACCTGCCGCCGGAGAGGAGGATTGACGATGAGGACGAGAGCGGGAAGGAGTTGACTGTCGAGCAGAAGCAGAATTACGAGGAGTTTGAAGAGCAGGAAGCTTTGTTGAAGAAGGAGATGGAGTGGATACCCAGGGAGAGGAATTATCTGGAGAGCTGTTTGAGGAGGAGGGCCGTATTGAAGAAAGAGGAGGAGGAGCTAAATAGCAAGACCGAAGACCAAGTCCAAGATCAAGAAGAAGATATCCCAAAGGAGGAGCCGACGACTGCTTTCTATGATCATCTGGACCAACAACACGAAGACGCGATCTTCCCCTTTGACAACCTCCAGCCCCCGGACGAAGAGAACGAGGAGGACCTCCTCGATCCCCAGATACTCGACCGGGAAATCATCGCCAAGACGGACGGCGCCGCCGAGAAACCCAAACCGGCTCTGGCCGAAGACGACCAGATGCGCGATCTCCTCAAATGGGAGCTGCCCAAGGTCACGTATCAAGATAAAGTCGTCCTGCCGCCGAGGAGGAACAAGTATCGGCCGGACGCGGGCGCCCTAGCTGAGCTGCAGAGCGGCGATCAGCATTTCCTCCACTTGCTGAAGCCTTGTCGACCCCTCGATCGCGAAGAGGCTCCGGACATTGACGAGCTTTCGAAGATGATCAGCGACCAGGCGTCCGAGATGGAAGCCGCTTCGGACATTTGCTCGGCGCGCGCGGACGTGCGGGACGAGGAGACCAACGCTTATTTGGCCGTCGAGAAAATCTCCGCGTTGCGGGGCGACATCAAGGCGTTTGCGAAGAACATCGACGAGTTCAAGAAGACGTTTCACGAGGAGTACGATCGGCTGATCGAGAAGTACAATCGGAACTGGCAGAAGAACGGGAAGCTGGAGGAGATTTTCCGGGTGCTGCGGGAGACGCGCGGCGGGCGTTTGGCGGACGCTGATAGGGAGTACTTGAAGGCGTTGATCGAGGAGAACAAGAGGAGGATTGCCCTGGAGGAGGGATGTCCAGGAGATGAGGAAGAATGCGATGTTTTGGATAATGAAGAAGTCGACGAAGAAGTTGGCGAGGTAGCTGCGGGTTACGAAGTGATCGAAAGAGGGAAAACTACGATTTGCAGTCTGGAAATGCGTTTGGCCCAAGAAGAAAGTCGAAAAGAATGATTTACTAGGTTTTATTGTGCGCAGTTGTTCAAATAAATAGTGGAACGTCGATGACGAAACTTTTCCTAACTGTTCGCAGATGTCGCGTTAGTCGAGCCGCGAACCATTACCGACATTACCGACGTTGGCTGGCTATGATGCGCGAGAGTGGCGCAAGATGCCGCCGCGCCGTCGGCGCTGAGCGGCGCTGACGTCACGACGTCGATTCGGGGTCCACAATCGTTAGCGCAAGGACACCGGCCGATTCTCGCGCACCGCACCCATAGTACGACGTATACGAGCCGAGCAACCCGTGAGTCCGCCGCCACCGACCCGCAACGGCGCGAGAGAACGAGCGCTGCAGCAAGAGAAGTCGTCGCGAGAGCCGCCAGCGAGCCAGGGCATCGAGAGAGCGTGCGTCGTTCGTGTGCGTATCGTGCGGGCGCTGGGTTGTGCGGGCGTCGGAATTCGCGAGGCGTCGAGAGGCGTGCGTGTGCAGAGCGGCTCCGAGTGCCGACGACGAGGTGCGCGCCAGGCCATACGGGGCGGGGTGGTGCGCTGGGTGCGGACGCGGACACGACGACGGCGGCCACACGGCAGCGCCACTAGCTGCGAGCAGCGGACGTCGCCGACGCGTGCACGGGGCGCTTCGATGTCAGTCGCGAGCCGCCGGCCGCTGCGTGGTTTCCTAGGGTAGGAATCGCCGCCGACGAGACGAGAGCAGCGCCGAGGAGGACAAGATTGCTGGCCCAAGCGGAGCGCTCGACGTAGTTAGACGATTAGCAGCGCCGCCAGCTAGCTGATAGTGTTTTGTTTATTTCATCATCGGAACGAAGTAAGTACCGCCCTTGGGCGGAAGTCCCCTTTCGGCAAGGGCATCGCGCCGAGCGTGTGTCCTGTGCAGGACGATCGAGGAACCAGGGAACCGCCGAGAGCCGCGGCAACGTCGCGCGGCGGCAACGCCGCGCGCGCCGAAGGCTCGCGACCGCGCGCGACGCGCGTCACGTCGGCGCGCTCTCGGCAGCGTCGAGCGGCGGACGCGAGACGGGGTGCGCACCGATTCTTTCCGCGTCGCGAAAGCCGACCGATTCCGCCGCGAAACCGCCGAAAATGTCGATACGGTGCGCCTAGGTCGAGTCCGCGTGCAGGTGCGGCAGTGGCGCGGCGCGAGCCGGCGGCGCTTCCCACGAGGACGGCGAGTGACTTCGGACGGACGAGCCTCGCCGCCTGCGCCAGATCGGCTTATGGTCGGTCGATCGTCCACAGGTTAGAACTCTCTCGCTGGGCACGGCGCGCGGCCGCCCGCCATTTGCGCCTCGCATCCCCGCGAGCGGCGCGGCGAGGCGGAGGCGCGTGACAGGTGCACACAAACAACGCCGCTGCCTCCGCCGGCGGCGGCAATATGGCCGCCCTCCGCCGCGCTCCGCCGCCTGCTTACGCTCCGCGGCGACGCTCCGCGTAAACATTCGACGCCGATCGGTTTCCGGCCGCTTCTCGCCCGAGACCTCAAAGTCCCCGCTTTGCTCTTCCTCGCGAATCCTTCTGGAACGCGTGAAACGCTTCTCGTCCTACTTACCGCACGCTTCCTTCTAGCGCGCGGCAGTGTTGTCGATCGCGGAGCGGCGCGTCCGTGTGGGCGAAATTTAATAATAGCGCATTCAATTTTATTCAATTGTTTCTTCTCCCGGCGCGGACCGCCGTCGGGAGGAAAAGGGGAAACAATTGGATGAATGACAGGCGATACGCTGACGCTAGACACACTCTAGTTGGCTCTCGATCTGGCGGGGCTCTGGGGGCTGCCACCCATAGGTTAATGCGCTTCGAAAACAAAAAATATTGAGAAAACTTTGAACACGTTGATTGGTGCGATGTTCGATGAGTTATCGGAGGAATAGATGCAGGAGGAAGTCAAAATGGACCGGAAATCGCGGCCCAGATTAAAGTGGGATGCGTTGATGGTCTGAAAAGATAGAAAAACGCACATTTTTGGTAGAAAATTTGGGTGAAAGTTAAAATGGTGAATCATCCTGGGAATTCGTTTGTAATCACCAAATTTCGCGGTTTTTAAGTTAAGTTTTAGTGAGATTAATTAATTTTTAGCTAAAAGTAAAAGTTTTGTCTTTAATTCGTTAATTTTGATCGATTTTCATGGGTTTTAGCGTAATTTCCTTAATTACGATGAAATATTTGTGTTTATTTACGTTTTTACACATTTTCCGTCAAAAGATTGTTCGTTAAGACGAGGCTCGCATTAAAAAACGGCGAGTTGTTTTAAATCTCCTAAAATATTTAACGCCATGTGTTTCCGGTGAGTAGACACCGCCGGCGTCGTGCCCGCCGCCCGACAAAATGGTTACCGCGAGGGTGGGGCGGCGACGTAGGCGTGTCTCTCTCGTCGACGAGGCGAGCGCAGCGAACGTGTCGCAAATATTTTCGCCGCCCCCGCGCGGCTCACGCGCCAATTTAAATTAATAACGTTTATGCGCGGCGGCATCCCCTTTCAGAAAGTTCGAAGAAGTAGTGCGAACGGGAAGTGTCCGTTTTGTGTCGTAACGTTTTTCTGGGGACAGGTGGAAAGCCCGCGCGCGATTATCGACAGGTTTCGGTTGGAACAGGTGGTGGTCCCACACCGCCACCACCTGGGGGAGCAAGTGGAGTCATATTTTCTTTGTTTCCTCAGTTTGTTTTGTTAGTTTTAGTTCGTTGTACTTCGTTTCGTTACTTTCTTTTGTAACTAAAGATTCAGTTCAATTCGTTGCGATTTGCCGTGGAGAGATAAGGTGATTTGAACTTGTTATAGATTTGCTCGTCGAATTGACGAAAACGTTGGAAAGTCGTGTAGAGTTCAGTCGAAGGTGAATTGTTAGTGTTCTATTCACATCTCGTGGCAGTTGCGTCTACAGCTGTATTCCACCCGGGAGCAATGGGTTAAGACGTTTGCAAAATGTTTAAAGCTCATTAATATCGATGATTTATGAAATAGCCTTGCTTTTAACCACTCGCCCGGTAGGCAATGGGCTAAGGCGATAGAAACGCGTTGAATAATTCATCCCACGCCCACGATACTTTAGAAATCTCTAGATTACGCCTCAAATGTCACTTTTAGTACATACTCTTCGAGATGACAATAAACCTTAAAAAACTCGAAATATTTGCATTTTAAACGACCGCCGCACTAACGCTAGCAGCGGCGTTGGAAAGTCGGCGCGCTTCGCATCCGTCCAGCCGCAACAGCAAAAAACGTGACGCGTTAATGTTTATTTATTGTCGTTGCAACAACCCGGGCGAGCGTCATCGCCAGGCCGACGATTTCGGCTGACCGCAAACTTCCTCGCGACATGCGCGCCGACAATCAACAACGCACGAAGCAGTTTCGCTTACTCGGCTAATAACTTGTATAACGTTAATGCTCTGCGACTTTAAGGCGTTTCGGTTGTATTTTCGTCGTTTATCAATCTTATCGTGCGCGCGCCGCCGTGATAAGAACGAGAGTCAACGTGTACAAAGTGATTTCGCGATTAGTCAGACGATGAGTGTCGGTTCGGCGTTGTTAATTCCGTAAAGCTAAAACTGAAATAGCAAAAAAAATCATAGATTCGTTGCTGCGAATTAATCGGGTTGATGTTGGCGGTTAAGTAGGGCGGGGTGATGAAATAAATTGTGAGTTCGTTCGGGGCTTCGGCTTGATCATTTCGTGGGAGGTGTGCCGATGAAGTGTTCGCTAATTTCTCGCGTTGTTCTTGTTCCAGGTGTTTAGCGAGTCGGGCACATCAGTATGAACGAATTGGATTCACTTAGACAAGAAGCGGAAACACTCAAAAATGCTATCAGAGTAAGTATTCGAGGCGGATTTCGACGATTTCGAAGATGTTTTCTGTGCTACGGTTAGGAAGCTTTAAGAGTTTAGTTTACTTTCTACTGCCAATGGATTTTCTGCTAGTTTTGAAGCTTTCTAGTGTTTTCCACGGGTTTTCTTGGATAAAAACAGCCATTGATAGGATGACGAGTTTTAGTGAGTTTCACAGTTTGATTTTTGACAGGTTTGAAGCTTTCCTAGTGTATCCTAGTGAATTGTTTTGGGATTAATTTCTAGACCGTTTTTATGCTTCTAAGGACATTCGTGCATTTCTTTTCAAAGACGTTTTCATGTCTCTGGAAAGTTTTACTTTCCAGAACAATAGTTTAGTAACTTTTTTCAAGTTTTCGCTCCTTTAAAGTGGTTTTTAGACTGCACGCCGGTGCGGCGAATTGTTTCGTGCGATTGTGAAAAAAATGGGCGGAAAAACTAGCCGCGCGCGAGTACAACAAGTGTCGGCGGCGGCGGGCGGGTGGCAAGCACGAAAGTGGCGCGCCTCGCGACGCACACACGCACACGCCGTGTGCGCGGCGCGGCGCCTATTGATCCGGGGGTTCCGGCGGACACTAAACTCTCTCGCCGCTCCCCACTCCTCGCCGCAGCCGCCGCCGCCGCTCGCGCGCGCTCCCGATCTCGAAGCGCGGCGGCGGCCGCCTCTCGCCGCTAATGCTACACGGGGTCTCTGATCGCGCTCTCTTGCAGGATGCGCGAAAGGCGGCGTGCGACACATCGCTGGTGCAGGCGACGGCGACGCTCGACGCCATCGGGCGCGTGCAGATGCGCACGCGACGCACGCTGCGCGGCCACCTCGCCAAGATCTACGCGATGCACTGGGGCAGCGACTCGCGCAACCTGGTGTCGGCGTCGCAGGACGGCAAGCTGATCGTGTGGGACAGCCACACCACGAACAAGGTGCACGCCATCCCGCTGCGCTCGTCGTGGGTGATGACGTGCGCGTACGCGCCGTCGGGCAGCTTCGTCGCGTGCGGCGGCCTCGACAACATCTGCTCCATCTACAGCCTGAAGACGCGCGAGGGCAACGTGCGCGTGTCGCGCGAGCTGCCCGGCCACACCGGCTACCTGTCCTGCTGCCGCTTCATCGACGACAACCAGATCGTCACCAGCTCGGGCGACATGAGCTGCGCGCTCTGGGACATCGAGACCGGCCAGCAGACGACGTCGTTCCTCGGCCACACCGGCGACGTGATGTCGCTCTCGCTCTCGCCCGACTTCCGCACGTTCGTCTCGGGCGCCTGCGACGCCTCCGCCAAGCTGTGGGACATTCGCGACGGCCTCTGCAAGCAGACGTTCCCCGGCCACGAGTCGGACATCAACGCCGTTACGGTACGCCCCGACGCCCCCCCCCCTTTCGCCGCCCCCGCTTTCCGTCCGTTTCACGATATTCGCTTGGTCTAGTTTTTCCCGAACGGCTTCGCCTTCGCGACCGGCAGCGACGACGCGACGTGTCGCCTCTTCGACGTGCGCGCCGACCAGGAGCTGGCGATGTACAGCCACGACAACATCATCTGCGGCATCACCAGCGTCGCGTTCAGCAAGTCCGGTCGTCTGCTGCTCGCCGGCTACGACGACTTCAACTGCAACGTTTGGGATTCCATGAAGACCGAACGAGCAGGTACGTCCTCGGCGCGCGCCCGCTTCGCCCCGCCCCTCAATAATCGTCTCCACCGTTGCAGGCATTCTCGCTGGCCACGACAATCGAGTGAGCTGTCTGGGCGTGACCGACAACGGCATGGCGGTCGGCACCGGCTCGTGGGACAGCTTCCTGCGCATCTGGAACTAGGGCGGGCGTCGTCGCGCCCCTCCCACGCACACCGCCACCAAATAAGATGCAGACCACCGACCTCCCCCCGAGCAGCGAGCACACGCCCTCCGCCGGCCGGCCCGCCCGCACGCGCACCAATTCAGGCTAAACAGACGAGGCATGGGAGTAGCGCGGGACAGGAGGAGGAGGAGGAGCTAAACACTATTAAGATACCAAAAAAAAAAAATAATTATGTTTACAAACAATGCGACAACCGACCGAGAGACAGCAGCGACCCAGGACGGGAGCGAAATTGATCGGTTGTCCAGTCACCGGACGACGTTTACCTCTTTTTAGCCGTTTTTGTTTCTGTCTGTGTGTGTCACCACCCTCTATGATTTGACGTTTTTTGTAAGCCACCCACCCGTCTCGCCCCACCACGCGATTTTAATTCGTTTTTAGCTTCGGTGTCGTCGTTGTCGTTATCATTCGTGTCGTCGTCGTTTACCGCTTCTTGGAATCATTTGAAAACGGTCGCGGATGCTCTTCGAGATCCGGACGCGCTATCTTATCCCACAACACAATAATGTTAGCTTTATATCGATAAGTTAAGTCGTTTTTAGTCGTTATTATTATTACCTATTATTTTTAATTTATGATCGCGTGCGACCGACGGACGTGCCATTTCCACATCGCTTCTTTGGATTCTCTTCTCCATCTACCCCCATATCTTCGTGAACGCGCACGCGCGCGCGCGCACCCCCTCTATTCAGTTTCGACGCTAAGCATTTATTCGATTTTACAATTTTACTAGCGAGCGTGCAGTGAAGAATAATCAATAAACGATCTACATAAATGTGAAATTGTATCAGTTGATTATGTGCGTTTTGTTTCGTGGCGTTTTTCTTTCTTTCCGCGCGCGGATCGTCTGCGTTTCGTTGTTGTCGATGCTTGCGTTCTGGTGACAGCCGATGAATTCGATCGTGCGCACGCGTGCGAAACTTAAAAATCGTGGCGCAGCCGAGCGTTCGCGGCGCGCACGCGCGCGCGCGCCGGAGCGTCCGCCGGCCGCACGAGAAAAAAAGCGCTTCTAATTAAGGATTAAACCCAAAACGTCTCGGCCGCCGGATCGCCGGCGCTCGCGCTCTCCGTTTAATCGGCGACGAGGAACGCCCGGTTGGCCGCCACCAGGGCTCATTGAGTTTTGCCACGCGCGATGCGTCGCTGCTGTCCGGCGCCGCCGTTCTCGCCTCGCGTGGAAGGTCGGAGCGTCATTAGCGTTAATTAGCGGACGTAATCGATGAGGAAAGGAGAGGAACATTCGGAACACGCGATTTCCATGCGGACGAAAGGAGGAGGATGAGGAGGAGGAGTCGAAACCGATGGGGGCGTGACAGTCACGCCCCGCGCGCACACCCAGCGTCGTCGACGCATCTCCGGAACACATTAAGAAATAATTAACTATAACGAGGAGGCGGCAACAATGTTCGGTTTTTATATCGCGTACTTACTAATTAATTACGAACGAGCGAGGAGGAGGAGAGTCGCGCGAGCAGCGGGCGGCGCACATTACACATTGTACCATTGTAAACATTGTAGCCCCGCTAGAGCGATCAGGAGCGCGAGCGCGATTTTTTACGTGCGCCGTGTCTCCGCGCACACCTCGGAGGACGCGCCCAACCACCCGACACGCGAACATGCATATTGTATAAGTGACAAGTCGTATGAATGTTTAACCTACTATTAAAAGATAGCGTAGTGAAGTAACTAAACAAACCAATTGACCGCGACCGCGGTCGGCGCGTCGGGAGAGCGAGATATCATTTCGCCGCCGCATCGCGCGCGCGCATCGAGATGGCCGCCGCGGCGGCGCCGCTGATTGGCCGGCGTCCGTGCGGGCGTGGCGCGATTGACACGACAAACAAATGAAAAACAAACAAACAACTATTTGCTAGCTATAATATTGCCATTTTTACTAAAAAAAACACAAAACTACTACTAAAAACAAATGAAAAAAAAAAGAAAGAAACGTAACCTTAACCTTATTACGTAATATTACTTCTTATAATTCTTATAATTCTTGTCGACGACGGCGAGAGCGCGTCGAAAGGGCGCGGTTTTTTAATCTCGCGCATGGAGTACACGCCCGCGCGCGCGCGCACACACACACGGGCGGGCGCGCACGCGCGGCCCAGAGCGAAACGCCCCGTGCGACCCCGCCCACTGCACGTCGCCGCGGGCGTTGACATTCTTTTATAAACTCTCGACCCACGCCCATCACCGCACACACACACAGACACACACACGATGTATACATATACACGACACACACTCATCTTGATCGTCTTTATCTTTCGCTAGCCAGCATCCGCATCCCCCGCGCGACGCGACCCGACGAGGAGGGGCACACGGGCGAGCGTCGTCTTTCGGTTGCCGGAGCCGCGCCCAGCCCTCCTCGGGCGGGCGGCGCGCGCGCGCGCGCTCGTTTCACTTCGTGCGTTTTCGTTTCGGTGCGTTTTGATTCGTTTCGAAGTATATCGGCTATCGATTGTCTCGATATAAATAATAATAAATAAATAAATACATTTAAGGATATGGAATAAGCAACAAGTACCACACAATGATGTAACAGGCGGACGCAAAAAACGTGCATCGGGCGAGCGTTGCGTCGCGCCCCGCCCGCGGGGCGGGCGCGCCCTCGCACACGCCCGCTCACTTGGATTTACAAACAAACCGAACGACAACAACATTATAAATTACGGCGCATTGGCAAATTGACAAAATGAATACAAAACTACATACTATCGCGGAACAATTGAATGTTTGATTAATTACTAAATAATTAATTAATTAATAAATGAATAAAAATATGCCAGGAGTGAGTTTTGTCCTCTCTTTTGGCGTCTGTGTGGTTATTTCTGATTCGTTTCTTTGTGGTTCTGGGTGTGAGGTTAAAATTGAGGTTATTGGTGCTTTTACTAATATTGGTCTGTTTTAGGTTATTTTTCGGTTGGGAAGTGCTTTTGACCGCTTTTCTGGTTTTAACTTAATCTCTGATTAGTTCTCAGGTATATTTTGATTTTATCCTGAGTTTTTATTAATAAATCTGTTTTAGGTTATGTTTTTATCAAATAAGGATTGTACAAGATGGCTTCCTGCAAGAAAATGCGTCAAAATGGCACCCAAACATTTTCGAAGTTTCATTTGAAAATCGAGCTATAACTTCCGTTCCAGTTGCGATAGATTTGTGATTCTAGCTTCGTTTCATCGCGCAAGAGTTGTTCTTTTGCATATAGTACCGTTTTAAAGTAATGTAATTTTTGTATTGAATATTTATTACTATTTTCATAAAAAGAACTTTTAATAATAGTAAACGTAATTAAATGAAAAAAATGAAAATAAATCGACGACTACGTCGGGATCGAACCTACGAAAGGTGGGACGCCAAGCCAGACTCATGACGACTGCGCTAAACCTCATTACTGGGAGGGCTGCGCTTGCCAGGGTAAACATGCAGGTCCTGGATGGGAGCCGGTAATTGAATAATTAATTGTTTACTATTTGATTATCAATCATAATTCTCTTT
>JARRAA010025441.1:0-13036 GCA_030557295.1 Ecitodaemon sp. MM-2014 | reverse complement strand
ATTCAGTTGTTTTATTTAAATTTTACCAACAATTTAAAGATGAATATTATCCAAGTAAACAAAACACTATTTATTTTTTCTACTCGTCATCAGTGCGTAAAAAACACTTTCAATCATGCTGCGCGTCTGCTACGACACAGCTCAAAAACTTACTTTATGATAGAAACAATACAAACGCTAATTGTAATGTAAGCACACTTATATTATGGCACTTCGGACTCAGAATGACTTACATTATGGCACTATGCATTTACACTGCGAAAATAATTTAAGGACGTAAAGATTCGATAGTATTTTGTCAAGCGAAGCAGTTTGAGGGAATCCCGCCAACAAAATACAAGAATTATGACTCTGTCCTGATTGTTACACTATAAACGTCTAAACTATGGAGTTATACTCTCTGCTTCACTTTAAAAATTTCCATTAACCCGTAAATTCCCGTTGTTTTTCTCATAATAACATTCAAAATATAGACCTTGGAAACCAAGGGCCAAATTGACTCTTCTGTTCAAATTTAATATACTTGTACTTGCAAAGTAATCCAGAGATATAACTCGCCTAAAATTTTACATTCACCGTTATATTGTTATTAAATGTTATTGTTAGGTGTTATTTACCTGGTGCGACTATAATGGACAAATAATTTCCAACAATTTTTTTTATATTTTTCTTTTGTAAATTTAATTTACTTCTATAAAACGTGCTCTAGCTCTTAATCATAATTATTGCTTAACAACGTGCGGATTGCCTTGTACATTAAACCCACATTTCGTGGCAAAAAAAACTTGTCGTTATTATAATTCATATGCGATAATGACATCGCATTATCATGAATATTTGTGCGGAAAATGGTTTCGTCAAATGTTTTTTGTGCTTCGAAATCCACGTTACACTTTTTACATTTAGTTATTCTGCAGCATTATAACAGATAACATCAATAATTTTTTCGTTCTTCTTCAACTTGCAGTTGTTGGTCTGCAATATGTCGGTAAGCCAACCTGTTTTTGTTTTAATTACTTTCAATATTATTTTTAATTGCATTGCGGAATGTTTTGTCCTTGAGAAATGATAATTAAGGAATATCTCGTGATGTCTTTAACGAATTGTAAGGTACAGATTGTGATTCCCATAACTGTTGTTATTTCTAGTTAGAATTATAATATAAAGCAGTAAATTAACATTTTGCATACTGCTATTTAATAATCTTCACTTTTTTTGATAACTATTTGATGACGTGGCCCAAAAAGCGGTATTTTAAACTGGCGCACGTAAAAGTAACACAAACGAGCCAACTTTTTTTAAAGTAATTACCAGTCTCAGGTTCGCATTACCAGTAATTATTAAAATACGAATTTCGAATCACAGCTCCTGTGGATGTTTCTAATCTCCCAGTTGGCTGTAGGTGGCTTTGCCGCCGGCCACCAGACCAAAGTGATTATAGACGTTGATCCGGGGATCGACGACTTCGAAGCAATGGTCATACTTATCAACCAACACATCAAGGGCAAGCTAAGCATCGTGGCAATTGTTGTTTCCGAAGGCAACACTGCCCAAGTCCATGGTGTAAGAAATACTTTCCGGTTATTAGAAGCGGCAAATGTTTTGAACGTAAGCAATCTTCCCCGCCAGAGAGGTGCTTGTGTCACAAGCCAACGAGCATTTCATTTTTAATGCCGATAGGTATTAATAGTAAAACGCATTTTTAGATTCCCGTCTTTGCGGGAACAAAATCCCCAATCCTGCCCCACCGAGAGAAGCACGAAAACTTCTTCGGTTTAGACGGTTTCGGCGATTTGCAATGGTCCAAAACGCCCAAAGGGAAATTGGATAGAACACTGGCGCCAAACGCAATCCGCATGTTCGCCAATAAATACCCGAATCGATTAATGTACTTCGTCCTGGGCCCCATGACCAATTTGGCGCTTGCAATGCGCATGTATGACGACGTGGCAGCGAAGCTCAAAGGCATTTATGCGATGGGAGGCTTGTATCGCGACAGTGCGGGAGAAATCGGCGAATTCAACATTATGTTTGACCCGGAATCAGCCGAAATCGTCTTTAATCAATTGCGCTCCCCGATGACTCTCTTCACCTGGCAAGCGTGCACTTTGAACACGCCAATTAGAGTAAGTGGCATTTCGACGAACGTTAACTTGAACAGAACTTAAAACATTTTGCAGAACTGGTTTGAAAATGCGACAATTAACAACCCAGTCTTCGACATCATGCTGCGCGCCGAAACGGCTTTGAAAGCCATGCATCCCGATGACCCAACGTGGATCAGTTGTGATCCAATGACAATCGTATCTTTCGTCGCAGAAGAATCGGTTTTGAAGTCTTTCGAAAGCCCACTGGAAGTTAAGCTGAGCAGTGTCGATGGAAGAGGAGTGGTTGTGAATTATACCGACACGGACCCAGAATTTCGAAGATACCCTGTCAGGGTAATTATGGAAATGGACATGAACGTTATGAAGAAAGTGTTTTTGAGCGCCTTTGAGCAGGTATGCGATAACAGACGCTGCTATTGGATGTAAACTGGTGTTGATGTTAATAAATGATGTTGCAATGATAAAACATTTATAAATTGTTGTTGTTTGCTAGTTTTCTTTTATGATACAATCGAATCACATTGCCTCCATAGTTTCTCACCACGAGACTCCAAAATTCGACGCCATGTATCTCGTAACATTCTAAAATTCATAAAAAAAAGTTATTCATAATTCGTCGTTATAATGGACAAAAATCTCTTACTCTGCGTTTATGTAAATCATTTCAGTATTCGGCAGTAAGGACTTTATCAAATCGGCAACAGACATTACCACAATACTTAAAAATTGCGATTGGTCGTCTGGGATTTGCGACTCGTTGTCACGATCCATCATTGCTAGCGGCGTAAAACCGAGCGCTTTCTCTCTATCTCCTTGCGCGTAAAATTCTCCTGCAAATTAACATTATATGGACGTTCAAGAGTTAGAAAGACGATTCCGTACGATATAAAGCATCCGTTAATCTCTTCGTGACGCTAAACGGCTTTCCTTGTCCTGAAAGATCCGCCATTGTCATGCAGACATTCCTCAAATAATACTTATGGAGCGGATTGGTAAAACTGAACTCTCCGGCCGCCACAATCGGCAGCATCTTTCCGCGATTCTTGAAATAGTAAACCATGTCCGTGAACATGATGTTCTCGTGGACTTCCTTCATAAAGACCTCCACTGTGGCATCCGTAATGTTCTTGAAGATATTGTATTTGTTCAAAAGTTGCCGCGTGACGAAACAATGATGATTCTCCCATATAGATTCCTCGTAAATATTCGACATACGATGGTTGGTTATTAACAGGAAGTTGTTCGTCACACCGCCGTGATCAATGTCATGTGTTAGAGCAGCGATCATTAACGCCTCGCGCTGAAAACATAGGTAATCGGTAGATTTGATAAAGATTATGTAAACTGAAATCGCTTTTAAATGTTTCAATGCCAACAAAGATAGATGGAGTCATAGGTTATGGTCGATTGCGAATATAGCGAAACCTTGTAGAGTAGTGGGGAGTTGGAGGGGAACGTTACTGACAACCCATTGGTCTCCCCACTACTATACAGTCAGCTGTCAGCTGTTCAATATTCATACCTCCACTAACGAAAACTTCTCGAGATTCCTTATCAAAATAGTGTACATGCAATGTGAGACATTGAAAGCGTGTTCGAAATTATGATAGGGATTGTGCCTATAACATCTTTGCGCCGTCAAAACAAAGCGGTATAGATCGTCGAAGTTGATTTCTTCATCTGGTATAATATCACGCACCATTTTGATGTAAATCCGTGGCATTGCACTCAGGTCATCCGGAAGGATATAATAACTGAAGCTACAAACAAGTGACAATCACTTTAAGGTAATCAAATGTGAGATATGATCAAACTCTAGTAAGTTGTTGGGGACGGGATAACCAATCTCGTGTTTGAGCTTTTCCAATTCCATTCTGCATGGTTTCAGGTGATACTGTATCAGATCATAGGCGCATTCAAGGTGGGTTTGTATCTTGGAGATGTCTCGCCTTCCTTTGGCGTAGAACAAAGCTAATCCGGCATATGTGCCGATCTCTTCCATCATTTCCTGGTCTTCTGCAGTGAAGTAAGCTTCGTTTGACTTATTCACCATCGAAATAATTCCTAGAATTGAATTATTTTAGTTAGATTGATTAAAATGTAATCTTTTCTGAGAGTGTGACATACCAAGAAGCTCATTATTGGTAACAATTGGAACACAGAGTTCAGTCCTTTCAATGATACACAACTCTTCATCCATCTGAATCTGTGGCTTGAACCTGGCGTCATTAAACAGGTCCTTGACATTGATAACTGCCTTCTCTTTGAAAACCAAGCACGCCACAGTGCTATCTCTTCCAAAACGCACTGCTTGCTTCTTCTTGACCAACAGTTTGTTATAATCAGATATGCCCTCTTCGTAAACGTCCGCCAACATGTACTCCTGATTAGTAATAACATAAAATGTTCCTTTTTCAGCTCCAATCTCTTTCTTGGCATAATTTAAGATTTCCGACAGAAGAGTTTCCAGGGTATCCGGTTGAGAGTAATAGGTGAGCACCATTTGTAAAAGGGTATTGTTCAGGGATTGCTTCTGGTGCAACATAAAGCCTTCTTGATTCTCCTGGATGGTCAGGCCTATCCAACCGCACAAAACAACGGCTAATTTCAAGTCGTTCTTCTTATACGGAGCATCGGACACACCCCGATACAACTCGATCACAGCAAAGGTTGATAGTTGAGTAACAATTGGCAAACAAAGGACCGGTTTAACATTGTCTTTGTAGCTAACGCCTTCCGGAAATCGGGAATCTTTGTTCACATCGTTCACCATCACGAATTCTTTGGTTCTGGCAACGTAGCAAGCTATAGATTTGCATGTACTCAAGTCGTAGTTCACTCGGCATCTCGCATAGGTGACGTTCTTTTGATATTGATACAACTGGTCTTTGTTTTGATCCACAAAGTACAAACGCACGCCGAGCGATTCCGTAAGGACTTTCAGAACATCTGCGGTTTCGTACAGTAAGGCAGGAAGATCTTTCTTATTGCTGATATAATTGCGCATGCTGCGCATGAGTAAACTGGACTTTTTGGTGAGGAAGAAGTTGTAATAGCTGACATCTCGACGTACTGAACCTTTGACTCCCTTCCGCAAGCCCGAAACGTACGGAGCGATGATGCGCTTGGCCCATTTGTCTTGCGCCAAGAGCGATAGACGAGATAGTGGTCGTTTGTTGGCGTTCGGGGCTTTGTATTTTCTATTAATACTATCTGCAGCGCCGAGTATTGATATTGGCGAAGATTCGCGGACAGACATTTTAATTGTTCAAATATAAATATAATATTGTAAATGTAAGTAAATGGTTTGTGATAGACTGGGACAAACTTTGATGTGTCGTTGACAATGTAATGCAATGACAACTATAAAGTATTGAATTAAGTATTTACTTTATTAAAAATAACGACGTTCATAGAATGATGATTATATAAAAGGTAAAATGTGTCCTATGTTACAGTATAGTAAATTTCAGTTGATTAGGAGAAGCAAACTGCACCAATTTCAATCCAGAAGGCTTGATCCGGAGCACCGACATCTCTCACCCCGACGTCAGTGATTGGTAGTCTTACAGGTTTGTCGGTTTCGTAGGAAATGATGGTCTGTGCCCAAGAGCTCTTACGATACTGTAAAATATCCAAAATTTAACATACAAATTACGTTATAAAATATTAATTCATCTACCTTGCACTCATCAATCAATGTATCGTACTTCAAACGCGCGTTGCCTTTGGGTGTTAGCTCAGCCTCGTTCCACAAAGCAAACTTCAGGCCCTTGCGATAGGAATGTTTGGCTTGGTCGTAGTAAGCGACAGAGTTCTTGCAGTTATACGTGATGTTCTGATGCGCTTTGGTGGATAGAAGTTGTAGGAATGCGATTTGTGTGCTGTCTGATTTGTAGGTCATTTTCATTCCGCCTTCGACATCGCCTAACCAAATTTCGGAGTCTTTGCCAGTGTACACGACTTCTGGAGTGCGCGTAGGAGATGGTAGAATACAGCTGGCTCGCTTTTCCATGTCGCAATGAACCAAGATGGAATCTCTGGGATCTCCTTCGTTGGGATCAATCCAATATTGGCCGCTAGAGTAGTCAGGATACGCTGCGGCAATGTCTCGGCAGGTCTTGGCAGGATAGTTTTTGTCACCATTGGGTTTCTTGAACTTCTCGAAAGATGCCTTGAGTTGTTCGTAAGCCTTGACCACGATTCGTTTGCGCTCTTCGTCGGTGATGTCTTTGCCGAAGATACGCATCGGTTCGTCGCTCATTCCGTCAGGTCCTTTCTGGTTGTTGATCTGAGCATGGCTTAACAACGCTGCCAAGCCAGCAGCGTCGTAAGCAAGACCTTCACCAGTTGGTCCTGGAGGGCCCGGTGGGCCCGGTTGACCTGGTGGTCCAGGTTTGCCGTGATCGCCATTTGCTCCGCGTGGACCTGCAGGACCAGATGGTCCTTGAGGGCCTGGTCCACCATCCCGACCGGTCAGACCACGTGCGCCTATTTCACCGTCTTTTCCAGGCAAACCTGGCATGCCCTGATTGCCTTTGTCACCTGGCAATCCTTGGATACCGGGTAGACCTTGCAAACCGATTAAACCGCGATGACCTTTTGTACCCTTTGCGCCTAACTCGCCGCGTTCGCCTTTAACGCCTTCGATGCCCGGTGGTCCTGGTTTACCGCGTTGTCCCTGCTGACCTTCGGGTCCTTGAGGGCCTGTTTCACCACGTGCACCACGTTCACCCGCTAGACCAACCGGACCCGATGGCCCAATCGGACCTGGAAGGCCGGGTGGACCGGATGGACCAACTGGACCGTGAGGACCGACGGGGCCTTTGTCTCCTGGGCGACCAGCAATACCGGGTGCTCCTTGTTTGCCTGGTGCTCCTTCAGGTCCATGATCACCGGTAGGGCCTGGTAGACCTGGTGGGCCAGCCATGCCAATAGGACCCGGCGGACCATCATGACCTGGTTTTCCCGGCACGCCAGCTTCTCCAGGTGACCCGCGCATTCCACGCATACCAGCTGATCCTTGTGGTCCGGGTAAACCGGGCAATCCTCTTTCGCCTGCTACTCCATGTGGACCCATGGGTCCAATTGGCCCGGCCGGACCTTCTGCACCAGTTTCACCTTTAGCTCCTTCTAAACCTTGCAATCCAGGTAGACCCGGCGGTCCAGCAGGACCCATGCGACCCACGTCTCCAGAGGTACCTTTAATACCAGGCGTTCCTGGTAAGCCAGGTGCTCCCGCATTACCTGGCAAACCTGCTGGGCCTTGTTCGCCTGGACGACCCGGTGGACCCATAATACCTGCATCACCTCGAGCACCGGTTTCACCTCGTGCTCCTTTAGCGCCTTGTAAACCGGTTAAACCTATTGGACCAGTCTCACCAGGTTTGCCCGACAAACCTGGATTGCCTTGCATTCCTTTAGCTCCTGGCAAACCTCGATCACCTTTCGGGCCACTAATTCCAGGTAAACCTATCGGTCCAGGAAATCCTTGTGTACCAGGCGGTCCAATTGGACCTCTATCTCCAACACTTCCCGGAGCTCCAGTTTCTCCCGGAGGGCCAGGCAGACCTTGATCTCCACGTTCCGCGGGTTCGCCTGGTGGGCCAATAGGACCAACAGGGCCCTGCAATCCGCGCTCGCCCTGACGACCCGATGGACCCTCGGGACCGACTGGACCTAACGATCCTCGTTCGCCTTTATCGCCTTGAGTGCCCGGCAGGCCACGTAGACCAGGCAAACCAACTAAACCAGGATGACCAGCATGTCCTTTATCTCCCCTCGCACCAGAAGGCCCAGGTGGACCATCGATACCCTGTGCACCGGTTGAACCTTTCGCGCCAGGTGAACCAGGTTGCCCAAGTGGCCCACGTTCTCCTGGAAAACCACGTTCACCCCGCTGTCCTTGTGGTCCAGGAACGCCAATAGGTCCTTGAACGCCCGCTTCTCCATCTTTGCCTGGTGCGCCTTGCAAACCTGGTGATCCCGGTAAGCCTTGGAATCCACGTGGACCTGGTTGACCTGCAGCACCTCTCTCTCCGTCTAATCCAGGAGGACCGGGTGGACCTTGCAAACCTTGAATACCGTCCTTTCCAGGATCGCCACGGGGGCCCGGTGAACCTGGTAAGCCTGGTTCTCCTTCCTTGCCAGGAGTACCAGTTAATCCTTTGTCGCCAGGTGGTCCAATAGGTCCAGGCAATCCTTGCAAGCCTGGCGGACCTGGTTCTCCAGGTTTTCCATCAGCACCAGCAATACCACGCTCTCCTTGGTTGCCCGGTTTTCCTGTCATTCCCGGTCGGCCAGTTAAACCGCGCTGTCCTTGTAAACCAGTTGAACCCGGTCTGCCAATATCACCCTGCGGACCCTTCGGACCAACGAGACCTTGTGGACCTTTATCGCCAGCTTGTCCTTTCGGGCCCATAGGACCATCCGGACCAGGTAGACCTCTAGCGCCTGGTTGACCACGTTCTCCCTGCGGACCTTGCTCTCCACTTGGACCACGCATACCACGTTTGCCTCGCTTACCCTCTGGACCTACCGCGCCTTGTGGACCTCTAGGGCCAATGGCACCCGTATCTCCCTTACCGCCGTTATCACCTTTAAAGCCTCGTTCGCCCGGCATGCCTTGTTGTCCCTTAATGCCAGGTGTGCCCGGATTACCAGCCACGCCGGGAAGGCCACGTGGTCCTGGGAATCCAGGTGGTCCCGATATTCCTTGCGATCCGGGTGATCCCTTTTCACCAGCGACTCCATCTTTACCGGGGATACCGGGCGGACCGTTCTCCCCAGGTTGCCCTGGGCGACCGGATTCTCCTCGTGGTCCTTGAAGGCCTTGACTACCTTTAGGTCCGGACGCGCCCATATCACCTTTGTTGCCAGGGCTTCCCGGAAAACCGGGCGGGCCTGGTTTACCAATACCTCCCTAGGATCAATAACCAATAAATCAATTGAATCGTTTTATACCATCTTAAGATAACTTACGGCTGGACCAGGCGGTCCTGCAACACCATCCATTCCTCTAACACCATTGGGTCCGGGTGGTCCTTCACGACCACGTTCGCCTCTTGGACCAGCAGGTCCCATAGAGCCAGTGGGTCCTACCGGACCTTGAGCACCAATGGCACCTTTTTCTCCAGCCGAGCCTTGTTCGCCTTTCGCACCGTCGACACCTTGAAATCCTCGATGGCCCTTAACTCCCGGTAAGCCGGGCATACCGGGTAGACCTCTAGGCCCGGGTGGGCCAGCTGCACCCGGTTGACCAGCTTCTCCATCTTCGCCTGGCTCACCCTAGTAACAAGAAACATTAAAATCTCGAATAGTTTTCATAAAAACACAATTACATCTTTTCCTGCTGGACCGACCAATCCCCGTTGTCCAATCGGTCCCATCAAACCTTGTGGACCAGGTTCGCCTTGCTCTCCTCGCACCCCCTGGAAACCTTGCGGACCCACAGACCCCAAAGGTCCCGGCGGACCTCTAGGACCGATCGGGCCAACTTGCGCTTGCATATAATGGAAGGGCTCCACCGGTGCCGAAGGGCCTTTGTCGCCACCAGCCTCGGACAATGCCAGCTGATGATAATACATTGATAAGTCAGGCGCGGGACCTGGTGGACCAGGTGGACCCGGAATGCCTGGGTTACCAGGAGTGCCAGGACTACCGGCGGAACCTGGATAACCTGGTTCGCCTTGGTAACCAGTTTCGCCTCTTGGGCCAGGAATGGGCTCGCTTGGTGGAATGACTGGAGCAGCCTCATAAGTCACTAATAATAAGAACAGAAAACTTCTTAATAAAAGCTGTGAAAATGGAGGAAGTAAAGCGTACCTCTTGGACAGTTGGGTACTTTATGACAAGCCACTTTTCCGAAGGTGCACGAGCAATTCGTACAAGGCGATGGACTCCATCGTTGTCCCTCCAGATAAAACTTGCCGTCATGCGCACAATTGTACGCAGCAGCGTGCGCATCCGGTGCCAGCGGTGTCCTGGTAGGTACAACGACGTGAACATTAATTGAACTCGTGGGTGTTGGTTGTTCGTCGTCGGGTTGAGAGAAATACGTAGTTGATTCAATTTCATCATCAGGCCGCTCGTCTGGTGGCTGTGGCGTTGTACGAGCGTTGATAATTACAGGTGGCGCATAGGTTGTAGTCCCTAATTAATAACAATTCGAAAATTGACATTAGGTTAGGTACACCGAAGTGTAATAAAGTTTTAACTCACGTTTATCATCGTATTCTTCATAATACTCCGCATACTCCGATTCGTCCAAATCGTCGTACTCCCCGGTGGCGGGTTGCTGATTCTGAGGTTTGTCCAAGTCGTCCTGCTTTCTAGCTTTAGCCCTCCGCACGCGAGCTTCCACCTGCGCGACCGCGAGCGCACCGAGCGCCAAAAGAAGCGCAACTCGCAACTGCATTTTGAAGCGAACGAAAACTGCTCACGATGAAAATGACAAACTGTCGGGCTGCGCAGCCCCGATCAGCAACGTCGTTGCCCAGAGCAGGGCCCGATCTGTGCTAGCGTCCTGCGTTCGGCGGATATTTATCATATGGCCAAAGATGGGCGGCGGGTGCGGGGACACTCAGAAGGAACACATTTCGAACGAATTAATTTACATGCGCGCCGCGCAGCCGGCAAGAATTCGGAGCGAGAATGGGAATACGCACATTGGGTCTGTTACTTGCATTAGAAAAATTGATGTCTCTGGACGTGGCCACTTGCGTAATTGTCATTGCAAAGCGCATAAAGCGCGTAATGATATTAACAAACGCTTTGATTTTGATCTGCATCGAGGAATAATAAAACTCGAAGAAAAACCAGTTTCCTCAAAACTTTAGTCAACCCACAAAGAAATAAATGAAAACGTGTCAAACGCTACCATTATACGTGTACTAATTATTGGTAAGGTTTTTAAGTAATCCTGCGTTTTTTAATGGTTCAAAATGGATGCCATTTTAATTAGTTTCCCAGCGTTATCACATTCTCCGACGTCGACTATTTAAATAGGTCATAGACCGAATGCGAGCGATTCGAGCCGCTCTGGAGCATGTTTGATCGTGCGTGATTCGGGCGGTTGTTGAAAAGTTTACAATGTGAAGTGCCATTTGCAATCCCGATCAGCGCGCACGCAATGCGATGATTTATTTTACACATTTACACGCCGCGCGGCTCCGGCAAATCGGCAATTGTTATTATTGCGATTTAATTAGATTAGCGTTAGATTCCGACGCACTCGGCACGCGACGCTGTTTAAGCAAGTGGGCCAAAAAATCGCGCATTTTGTCGCGGCGAAATGGCTCGAAATTTGTTTAAGCGCACTTAAATGGCTCTAAATTTAGCCATAAACATGTTACGGCTTTGGCGTCACATTATCCGCCGCGTCTATCGGGAATATTGTTTTGTCATAAGTGCGCTGGAACACATGTGAAAAGTAATTGGAACTTTTACAGAACTCGCTGGATGTGAAATTGGTAAAAAACGTCGAAGATAATTAATGTCTGATGCAGCGTGATGTATAGAACGTGACATTTGACATTTGACAAGATGACAGGAGAGTTTTTGAGTTTCGTTGCTTTTATGTTATTGTATTTAATGAATGATTAATTATGTTTGGTTTAATGTGAAGCATCTTCAGTTGTGCATTTTCTTTCGAAATAATTGAGAGGAGTCTCCCAAAACAGGAAATATCGGGACTCGATTAGACAATAGAATCGCATAGCATAGCGTTTTATTAAATTTCACGCGATGCTCGTCCAGTCCGTACAGTTGTACATTGTAATTTAGATTTGTAGGTCAGCAAATACTTAAAATTTGCATGGAATTATTCAAACAATTCGAATTTACAATCATCTGGTAACTTTCGATACAAATATCACCAGATTGCACCAGTCATCTAGTTACATTCGCTGAATACTACGAGGTGTGACAAATGCTAGGACGTAAATTCAACAAACAACGTCGATATTTTCAAACAATTCGTGCCTAAAATGAATGTTTGGCGCGATTGCAATTAAGTTTTGTTCGTAAAACCAATGTGCCCCCAGTAAAATCAACAGGCAACAATATATTAGTCAGCTGAATGGATTGTAACAGCCGGTATACATGAGAGAGTACAGTTACACACCGAAAGTCCCTAGAACGACTTGGTGCCCCTAGCAGAAAATAATATGGCGACGGGTCCGTCAGATGTGAGCGAGTGATCCGTTTTCTCGTCCGAGAATCGCGAATAACCTAGACACTCCGAGCCCGCCGTGAAGTGGCGCTCTGCGAAAACTTTCCGCGCCGCCGCCGCCGAGGAAAGCGCCGCCAGCAGCCAGTCGGTCGCCGTGCGCCGCGCGCCAGCAGCGTCGAACTCGCGCCAACGCGCACGCACCTGGCCCTGGACGAACGGCGATTTTTGGCCCTAGCGCAAATCGAAACGTCATGCGAACGACGTCCATGCACGGCGCGACCAGTGCAGTCCGTGCGGATCGCGTGTGAGTGTCCGCTCGAGGTGATCCCCTGGGCGCATTTATGATAGCGACGCGTCTCCTCGCCGACTGATTCGCGACGCGACGTCGTAAACAACGGCCAGACGACGGGCGCTCGCTGCCCGCCCGAGAGAGGAAGTTTCGAGCGCGACCGAGAGCGTCTCCTGGTCTTCGCGGATCGCGCCCGTTCCATCGAATATTATTTGCGAGTGAAGCGCATCGCGATATAAAACCATGTCTACGCCTGCCAGACGACGCCTTATGAGAGATTTTAAACGGTAATTCGCGCTCGCCGCCATCTCCTGCAACATTGCATTCCACCATGGTGTGCTTCACATGATATTCTAGAATGTTTTAATATATATTTTTAACTCATGACTCATCCGACGTCTCCATTGTTTGTTGCGTTGATTTTTGCGCGTTTTGCGATGAGCACGTGCGATGGTATTGATTGGGGTG
>JARRAA010025412.1:0-21277 GCA_030557295.1 Ecitodaemon sp. MM-2014 | reverse complement strand
GGACGGACCTAATGCATCTGCGCAGCTTACAACCTGTTTTACAGCCACACCCCGGCAGTAGGTGGGCTAGTGCGCGCGTCCTTGTCAAGGCCGTATCCTTACGGACGGACCTAATGCGCCTGCGCAGCTTACAACCTGTTTTACAGCCATACCCCGGCAGTAGGGAGGCTCGTGCGCGCGTCCTAGTCAAGGCCGTGTCCTTACGGACGGACTTAATGCGTCTGCGCAGCTTACAACCTGTTTTACAGTCACACCCCGGCAGAAGGGAGGCTAGTGCGCGCGTCCTTATCAAGGCCGTGTCCTTACGGACGGACCTAATGCGTCGGCGCAACTGTTTTACAGGTCTTAAACTATATACTTTGGCATTTCTTACTGTAGGAACATTCCATTGACATGATCTGTACAGGATTTGTACAGGATTGTTGTCTCTGCTCTGCTGTTGTTCTACAATTTGTTGTTGTATAACTTGTGTAATATGTCCAAATTGTAAAATGCGCAAAATTGTAAATTATGTATAGTATGTATAATTTGTATTAAAATAAATTGAGTACAATTTAAATTGAATGGTATTATTCAAACATGCACTTTTGAATATGAGCGTGAACTGACCTGGCGCGGCGTAGCCGTGGCCTCCTGAGCGAAAAAGAGATAGCCGTATATTGCTATTTAACGTCTGTCAGCGCTTTAACTAAATTTAAGAAAAATAAATTAAATAATCGACAGAATATTTGAATAAATAAATAACTGCGAAAACAAATAAGCATTCCGTGCAATTTCTACTAGACGTGAAGGACGTGCCCGTACACGATGTCGATCAGAAACTGAAAACATGGTTGCCCAAGTTACTCATGTTGATTAGATATTTCGAGCTGTCAAAATTGCGCATTTATTTTTCACACAAATACAAATTGTAAGAGGAAACCAAAGAAATTAACAATATAAGTAAACAATGCTACGATTATGGAATCAAAATGGGTCAAGAAATGTTACGAATTGCGCGAGGCAAGTAAATCAAGTACCAGCGCGTGCGTTTTGCTCACTCGTCGCTCCGTTGATTTTGCTAGGTTATGCCACTATGTTACGACGAGACTTTTCTCGGAAAGTGCATCGGAGACCGATAGTGAGGCTTCCTTTCGCGGGCGGGTGACCGACATGCCGCCCATGGACCAGCCGGTGCCCGGCCTCCCGCAGCCAGTTTACGCGGACTACAAGGAGTCGTCGCAAAAAACCCTAATCACAACCTTATCGAATGGCTTGCGGGTGGCTTCGGAGAACAGGTTTGGTGAATTTTGCACTGTCGGAGTCGTCATCGACTCCGGGTCGCGTTACGAAGTCGCGTACCCGAGCGGCGTATCACATTTCCTGGAAAAATTAGCATTTCATGTGAGTTTTCCAAGGATAATCTTTTTTTTTTTTGCCAAATTTATACAATTTGTTTAACTTACAGTCGACTAGTAAATTCCCTGACAAAGATGCAATGATGAACAATCTAGAACAGCACGGCGGCATCTGCGACAGTCAAGCGTCCCGAGATACGATGATCTACGCGGCTTCGGCGTACAATTCCGGACTGAACGACGTGATGAACTTGCTGGGCGAAGTCGTCCTGCGGCCGCGAATAACGCAAGAGGAGCTCGAGTACGCGAAGCAGGCGATTTACTTCGAGCTGGAGACGCTGGCGATGCGTCCCGAGCAGGAGACGCTGCTCATGGACATGATCCACGCGGCCGCGTACAGGGACAACACCCTCGGCCTGCCCAAGCTGTGTCCGTCGACGAGCATCAACAAGATCGACAGGCCCATGATCTTCAACTATCTTCGGCAGCACATCGTGCCGCAGCGGATGGTCATCGCCGGCGTGGGCGTCGAGCATAACCGACTCGTCGAGGCGGCGCAGAAATATTTCGTCGACGAGAAGGCGGTCTGGGAGGCGAAGCCGACGCTTTGCCAGCCGCACAAAGCGGCCAATATAGATGAGAGTATTTCGCAATATACTGGGGGATTAGTTCAGGTATTACAGCATATTAAAAATGCAAACGAAACATTATTCAATGTATATTTGCTAAACAGGAAGAATGCGATATTCCCCAATTCGCTTCCGCCGGTTTGCCGGTCCTCAGTCACTGTATGATCGGTCTAGAGGGATGTTCGCATCAAGACGACGACTTTATTGCCATGTGCGTCTTGAACATGATGATGGGCGGTGGCGGATCGTTCAGCGCGGGCGGTCCCGGCAAAGGAATGTACACGCGACTATATACTAATGTCTTAAACAGGTAATTATAAATGAAAACGTGTCCTAACTTCTTTCCAGAACCTCAAACCTTTTGTAACCGTCACTCACCCTTATTTTTTTATTGTAATACACGGCTGCGCTTTTAACACAATTCCCCAAAGGCTAAAAATGTTAATAAGATTATGTTAGTCCCTTTATGTGTTTGAAACTTTGGGTTTTGACTTTCCGTCACTTTAATTTCCTCAGATATCATTGGATGTACAGTGCGACCGCTTATAATCACGCCTACGCCGACTCTGGCCTCTTCTGCATTCACGCCAGCGCACCGCCAGCACAGCTAAGAGACATGGTTGAGGTGATAATCAGAGAAATGGTGTTTATGACCCACAACATCACGGAAACGGAACTGAGGGTATGCCAACGACATCATTTGATCGCTCCTGTCGCGCATTACTAAATGTGTTGTTAATTTAGCGGGCGAAAACCCAACTGCAATCGATGCTCTTGATGAATCTCGAGTCACGACCGGTGGTGTTCGAAGACATCGCTCGACAAGTCCTCGCGACCGGATACAGGAAACGTCCGAGTTATTACATCGAAGCAATCGGTAACACCTCCGCGTCAAGTCGTTTTATGAATGCGAGTAATTAAACCGAGCTTGTTTCGCAGAAAAAATTACGCGCGACAACATCGTGGCAGTCGCTAAACGTCTACTCAACTCGCAGCCGTCTGTAGCGGCGCGCGGCGACCTGCGCCACATGCCCTCGCTGGAGACCATCCAGGCGACGTTCCTCAACTCCGAGGGCAAGATGCCGTCGCGCAAAGTGTCGCTCTTTCGATAACTCGTCGCTCTAGGTGTAGGAAAATTGTAAAATTGACCGTTATCTATCAAAATATTTGATTGCCAGCGACCACGAAACGAGCCGAGTGCGATCCGCGCCGATTGTGTGATATTTATGTACATTACGGGGAATGGACGGTAGATTGTTAATAAATGCGTTGTTCCATTTCCATTTATTGACAAAACTGGAATTGGTCATTGGTATAATACGTTACCGCATGTTCTAATCGATCGGATCAATTGTTTTGCGTGTTGATGGCTGTATTTCGATGATTCAACATTATTTATAAATTGATTTTTTTTTTAATTTAATTACTTAAGGTATCGAATTTCTTGTGCGATTCTAACCTCAAGCATAACCTAATAATGTATTTCAGCTATAACTTTAGAAAACGTCTTATGCGGGGAGCGCGTGGGCGGCGTGTTTCGGTCCTTCGGGACCAACAGGTCGATGACATCGTGTGGTCTCGTTACGCGCTCGGCTTGGGCCGCCAGCCGCCCCCACGAACGGCAAAAATTCAATAACGCGCGGCGCACGCAAGCCCGATGTCGCTTGATACGCGCTCCCCCGTCGGCCGCACTCTAACAAGTGATTTCCCAGCGTTTTCCAGCCCGCGCTCGTCAGTGTTCATTTAAATGTCAGAGTGCCACAATCGATATAGCAATACGTAGTGTCGAACGGCGTCAAAATTGTTTATCGAAAATGAGCTAGTCGTCGGCAATCAGGGCCAGCGAGAGACGAATTTCCAATTATGAAGATAAGCTTGCAGAAGTTCCGAGTCATATTCACGATACAAACATTGCTCTTCTGCCTGGACATCGCTCTGAATACGTTTTCTTTGTCCTACAAGCGTCAGCACTCTATCATATTAATTTTGTTCATGTAAGTGTGGAAATGAATTTGTTTTACTGCGATTTTGTGTATTGTGGGATTGATAATAAGCGTTGTTATCATTGTTTGTTTGTTTCAGAGCACAAGATTTAAGTCTCGTTTTCGCATTGGCACTACTTTTATTAACGTTTTTCTCTACCTACGTGTTTCAGGTGAGGTTTATACCGTTATTCCATCGAAAAAGTGCAAACTGACGGGTGCTGTGGTTTTTTCTTTTCTTTTAGGCTGGCTTGATAGAGTTGCTCTATGATCGATTCCGTGTAGCAATATGCATTTGCGTAGTTTACTTCGTACTCACGACAATACAATACGTTTGGCTGCTAATCGCCCAGTCGCACGAAGACAAAGACGTCTGGTCCATAGGATTCACGATTATGTTTGTGATTCATAGGCTAGGTGAGTCTCCGATTAACATTTAGACCAAGAATCGTTTCTAAGTGGTGATTTTCGTGTGCTGCAGCGTCTCCTTTCTATTACTATTCGTACAAGAGGGCCGCAATGAAAATATGCGATCCGCGCTATTACGACGACAGTATTTGGGAGCAAAACCTATCGATTAAGTGAAATGTACATAAATAATATCCTTATATTAGTCTTAGACGAACGAAATGCGTTGGATATTTTAAAGATTTTAACGAGTTGGAATGATTTCGAGCCGCTTTTGAGTGATTCGCCTAGATCAAACGCTTCGAATGGCGTCTACAAGAATGGATTTTTTATGATATAGCGACATATCGTTTTGATAATTTGTTTATCGTGTACATAAAACATCTTAGAGTTACTTACAATTGAAATATCTTTAAGACTGATGTATTTATCGTTTGTTTCATTCGAAGTTTTCAAATGTAACATTATCATATATTCAAGTGTTAATCTCATGTAAGAATTAAATTGCAATGATAAATTCACATTCGACCATCGATTAATTGAATTTTAGGCGACAGTTGCCAGGAAGTTTGTTATTTATTATCATAACGTCTGTCGATGTCGTCAAAGATACGGATTTTGATTGGAATTGCGGTGTGTTTTCTTTTTATAAAACACCTCGTTACTTCTATAAAATTGATCGTATCTTAACAGACTTTCCGACATTCGAGGGAGAATTAAATTTTAGGAGACATTAATAATTATTACCTGAAAATTAGCACCAAAGTTGCAAACAGATTATTCGGTTAAAATAGACTTGTTTCCACTTATAAAACGCCTTGTAACTTCTACCAATTTAATCGTATCTTAATGGCCTTTTTGTCGTTGGTCAGAGAGTTAAATTTTTCAGGATTTTCCTTGACAGTCATAATAACTAGCGGAAAATTAGCGTAAAAGTTAAAAATAGAAGTTTCAGTCGCAACAAACTCTTTTTCTTTGTCAAAAAAGGCTCTAACTTTTACAACTTTGATCGTATCATTATGCTCTTTTCGCCATTAAACAGAAAATGTAATTTTAGGTCACATACCTTTCTGGATTTTCCTTGAAATGAATAATGATTAGCTGAAAATTGGCGTATAAGTTGAAAATAGAAGTTTTCATCATTCCGCAGAGAATTACATTTTAGGAGACACATTTTCATGTAAACAATGATAACTCCTTAAATTTTAAGCCGAAAACTTTGTTCCATAAGCTCGTTTATAGAACTTAGGTACCCCGTCACCCCACGTAAAACCATCTGTCTAGTCGACTACCTCGGATCCCAGTCGCGTCCAATCCACCTAGCAACGCGTTTTCTGAGTGGACCAATCCCTGTTCTGTGCTCATTTTTAGTAATAATCGACATCAGTATGCGATAAGCCCACAGACACAAAACCACTCTAGAGCTCCCCCCAACAACCATCAAGTACCTATTTTTTTCCACTCAATCTCGAAACGTCGTATCGCGACAATCAACTTATTTCCGCAAACGATTTATTCCACGTTTTATAACAGAAATGGATTACAAGTGATCAAAAGCATAGTGAATATTCGTTACATTGTTATACACAGCCGTGTAACTGATAACCGAACGCAACATTTTCGATATTTAATCTTTATATAAATTGTATCACAAATTAACCGAACTCTCCCCCACTACTACACTTTCGACACGGATTGTTCAACGAAAATTAACCATTACGAATCTTACAAATTACAAATTAGATTTTCTATCTTTGAATATATCTCTGGATGACATAACATTTACTGCTTCTGCAAGTACTCGTCGAAGAGGTACAATGCCAAGGAAGCGTCATTGTTGCTGCTGAGCAGGCCGGTAAGGTCGGTGGCGTAACCGGACAGCTTGCGAATAGTCTCCGCCTGCTTCTCGGTGAACGCCTCCTCGATGTAGTGGGACATTTCGGAGTCGTGCACGGACTTGTTCTTGCTGAGGACCTCGTGGTGGATGGTGTTGGCCTCTTTGGTCAGCTTCTTCTCGATGTCCAACGCCTTGGCGACGCTCTGCAGCTCGTAGAGCTCGTAGGCGCTGACGGCGTTGGGCTCGGCGCCCAGGTCGTTGTATTGGGTGAAGTCCATCTCGCCGCCGCGCTTGGTGATGTACTCGATGAGGCCGAGCGCGGCGTTCCACTTCTCGTCGGCGAGCGAACGGAAGAGCTTCTCGAAGCCGGGGCGGTTCATTTCGAAGTTGGCGTAGTGCGTGGCCATCATCAAGTACTCGTAGGAGCGGGTGATGTGGGTGTTGACGTACTTCTGGAGGTCCCTAAGGATGTGCACTGTCGTCTCGTCCTTGGTCATCGCACCGAAGCGAGAGTTACAGACTGGCTTTTCTGGAAAATTTAGATCACAATTTAATTTGCGTTCCTCGCCATTTTGACGATTGTTTAACAAAAAACAATCGATTAAATCGGTTTAGAAATATCGAGTACAATCGATTAAAAGTGACATGATAACATACGAACATCGATTGTCCCGATACTGTATCGATATTCTATTCGACCGTTCCACCATTTTGAAATGCATACAAACGTTTCAACACGTTTCGACAGGTTTTTAAAGATTTAACACTAAAATCCCTCACCTTTGGCATTGCCCTTGGCGTTGGTCTTGGTCGAACACGCCGCATTCACATCCGCGTAGCAGAACGGATCGTCCGCCCTCGACGTATCGGCATTATCGGCCGCGACCACGGCGACGGCAACGAGCACACAAAAAGCGACGGAGGCCTTCATGTTCATGATCCCTGCAACAATACACCACGGACTATACTCGATTGCGACTCGTCGCCTAATTCGCGTATTGTGTTCTAGTCTAGCTCGTCGGAGAGTTTCGACGCACTCGCTCGACAGCGCGCAATGTACCAACCTAGTATCTCGCTAGCGTAATCACGAATACGACGGAATTGTTTTGGTCTGGAAATATATAAAAACGGAGGAGTGGGGTCAGCGGGGACAGAGATAACCAGCTGCGGAACATGCGCACAGCACCGTCAGCAGGTTCTACAACGCAAAACAAATGAACAAAGAGCGAGTCATCGTACGTTCCAGACGTCGGTGGGGTCGCATTGGTATCGACGCGTGAATCACAATCACAAGTTTACGCGAGTGGAGTTTGTAATTCCACTCTTTACATGTCATGTAACTAACACGATCGGTCAATCACGTAGTTGATAACGCATTAATTCCCATTTTTCTAAGTACTAATTAGAGTTTAGCGTGCGAACAGCCGGCCGAGCACATTGTGCAACGTTTGCGCGGTGACATTTTCAATGACTTTGAGGTTAGTAACAAGGATAACGAGGAAGTTCACGCAAAAAAAACTTGTTTATATCGAACGACAAATGACAATACTCGACTGGATTTCGCAATGTTGCGAGGTACATTTCGCAAATCACAATGTTTTCATCACATTTCCCTAAAACACGTAGGATTTTCGTAAGCGTTTGTGTGCATAACTTCAGAACGTCATGTTTTTATCATGTTTATTGGAACATACTTGTTTAATTGTAACGTAATTATCTCATTACGCCGGAAACATGACAAATCGCACGAAAAACAGATAACGCCGCGATGTATTCCTACTCGAAACCGCCAGTTTTCGCTTTCGTGCGCTCGCACTCGAACGACGATTCGTATGCGCCGTCGTTGTACTTTGTATCATCAGCTGTGTGTGTAAGTGTCCTTGGGGCGCGCGGTGTGCGACGAATGAATTTATTGAGTGCGCACTAGTGCAGCTCGCCAGTCGCACGATTCATATACGAGCCGATAGTCTCCTTCTGCACCAGTGCGTGTAAAGGCAGACGATAGACGACACTGGCGTGATAACAATCGACATCGTTTGATCGTCCGTTTCGCCATTTCTAGTATCAGAGAGACGCGTGAGAGGACAAGATGAAGGCGATCGTCGTGGGACTTCTGTGCGCCATCGCCATCGCGGGTGCCAACGGATTGAAATGTAAGCTTCGTCGTTAGCGATTATTGCGTTCGTTGTTTAGACGGATTTAGTTTCGTTTGTTTTTTTTTGCGCCTCGTTATCATTGGTCGATGCAGTCGCGGACGGTTATGGAAAGTTTCGCCCGTTTGTTTGGCGTTTGTCAATGCGGCGACCATTTTGTTTGAATTCACGAGTCGTGATTGGATCGGTCAAATTTCGAACGTCATTGTTTTATTTTATTTTGATCGTTTCTTCCCGGTTCAGGTGGCTTCACCGTGGATTCGAGGGACTACAACGGCTTCGCCGACATGGCCCAGGGCTGTGTCGCCGCCACCAAGCAACAAGTTGAGGAGGAGCTGAAGGCTTCCATGCAGTACATGGCCATGGGCGCTCACTTCCTCAAAGATTCCATCAATCGCCCCGGCTTCGGCAAGATGTTCATGCAGTCCGCCACCGAGGAGCGCGAGCACGCGATGAAGTTGATCTCCTATTTGCTCATGAGGGGCGAATTGACCAAGGACGTTAGCACGCTGATCAAGCACAACGTGAGTTTATTGTTTCGCTGGTGGGGGTGAAATCTAATGCGTAAACATGAAATTCCCTCGCGCGCAGTATCCTCCCGCGAAAACCGAGTGGGACGATGGTCTCAGCGCCCTCAAGAACGCTCTGGCGCTCGAGGTCCAAGTCACCAACAAGATCCGCAAACTCATCGAGGTCTGCGAGAAGAGCGACAACGTCAACGACTACCATCTGGTCGACTACCTGACCGGCGAGTTCCTCGAGGAGCAGTACAAGGGCGAGCGGGAGCTTGCTGGCAGGATCTCCACCCTGAACAAGATGAAGTCTCAGCATGGCACTCTTGGAGAGTTCTTGTATGACAAGAAACTCCTTGACTAATGCCACTGAGCTGCTCTTAGTGATACCAAAACAGATAAATATAATTACTATTGATAAAAATGTTTAAGTATGTTAAAATTCATTTGATATCAGTTCGTATAATCCATATTTTTTTGTAATCTGTACAATTATAGTCAGTTGAAACTGGGAATTGCGAGAATTTTTCGTTCTTGTTGTCAAGTGCAAACAGGCAGTGTGATAAAATTTGTAAAAATTAATCTTTTGTTATAATTATCTATTGTAATTTGATAAAAAAAACGATACAGTACTCTAAATTTGTGTGTTTTTAAAACTAATTGTAATCATCCTGATAAGTTTAGTGAAAAACAAATTACATTGTATGTTGGGTTGCCTAACATAACACAAAGATGAAACAAAAGAGAAGCGAGTAATCTGAATGTACTTTTGAAGGGAGGTGATAGAGGGATTAAATGAAAGGTACAGAGCCAAACGGCCCCCTTATTTTAATCAGGAACTCTTGCCAAAAATGCTGTGGTTGATACGCAACGTAGGCAGCTTTTTATACACCCGATAACGGTATCAACGTTCCTTCATGTATACTTAAACAGCATTCAAACAATCAATTACTTAAAGGATGTTTCATTGAATAACTGGTTTTGACAACCTCGTCAATGTGATACCCACAAAAGCAAGAGAATGCTAAGTTAAACCAATAAATGTTTATTGATGATTTCTTAGAAAATAATTACATTTAAGCGACGAGCGCGGACGCTGTGCTGGATTCGTATTTCCAGTTGGGTGCCAAAACAGCCTTGGTTTTGTAGTAACGTGCCAGACGGTGGATCCTGGACTCAACGAGAATCAGACGGAACTTGCTGTCACGATCCTTCCTGTTCCTTTCCAAGTGCTTGCGAATGGCGACAGCCTTCTTGATCAGGAAGTACAAGTCCTCCGGGAGATCGGGAGCCAAACCCTTGGCTTTCATCAGGCGGAGGATCTTGTTGCCGGTCACGAAACGGACCTGAGCGACGCCATAGGAATCCCTGAGGATCACACCAATCTGGGATGGGGTCAGGCCTTTCTTGCCCAACTTCTTGATGTGCTCAATGACTTCGTCGCTGCTCAATTTGAGCCACGTGGGCACTGTGCGGCGGTAGGGCAGAGCCGATTGGGCAATACCCTTTCTAAAACAGGAGAAATACGCGTGTTTTTAGTGTTTTCGACGAGAACATGCGGTCACATAACCTCGCCACGGTGTAAACAGAATTTGTTTATTAATTTCCGCACTGGGATTTATTAATAGCACGAAGATCGAAGCAGAATAGCTAGTAGAAGGTATTAATTGTTGAAATTACTTACCCTGGTGCGTGCATGCGACCCATTTTCGATTATTTTCCGGACTTGTAACGCGTTTCGGAAGGCGTCAAAGAGAAGAGACGTAAGCCAGTCAAGATGGCTGACGGGAAAGCGATCGGACGCTTCGTGTGTTTCCGGTAACCGAACTCTCACGACGCGCGAACTTCTGACGCAAACCATGAGAGGTCGCCCAAAGTCGCAAAATTCAAATGTTTCACTTGGAAAACTCGCGAAAAAACAATCTAACCGATAGGTATCAATATCTTTAATGGAAATATCAAACAATTCTTGCATCTTATGCTTAATTATAAACTTTAAATTAATCTCGACAGCATAATTCACTTTGCTTGGCGCTTGCTCGCCGTTTTCCTCGTGAATAATCGTCGAATTATTCAAGTACAAGTCTCGCTTTAGCAGATCGAGACTTTTACTTATTTTGAACGGCGCTTTGTCCATTGGGCAAATCAATTCCACTCGACAACCCAGCAACGCCTTCTGCTCAGTTTCACGACTCACATACATTTCCAGAATGGAATTGTTCGAAATGTACTCTCTTTGCGCAACGTTTCGGCAGAAATGACTCTCGATCGGGTGGTTTTTACTGAACTTTGGATTTCCCTCGCTTGCGAACTGCATTTCTCGGTCGTATTCTTCTTTCTTGCCGTGCAGGCCGTTATAGAGATTGACTAGAGCTAGCAGGTACTTTAGAATGCTGGCTTTTTCTTCCTTTGTTAGATAACGGTCTTGGCAATCTTTAATAAAGTTGATATCGGGCATATAAGTCAAGAACTGAAACAAAATCGGCCAAATCAAAGTTTCTGGTGTTGTTTGTGTTGCCTAGAGTCAACAACTTTGAGGTTTAAGTTTGTAAAATGCCTTCAATTTCAAAGTTTTCAGAACTCACTTTGATATTTTCGGTATAGTAATATGCAAACACTGTGCATGAACAATCTTGAAAATTATAGACACACTGAATATCGTAGTTAATGTCGGTTAAAACGTCCAAAATGTCGATGACGTGCACTCCAAATGGATAAATTAAAGTCTCGGTGATGCCCACGTTGTAGATGTTGAATTTCGAAATGATATTCTGTAAATGTATACAGTTTTTTAGCCAATTTAAAGTTTTCTCTTCTTTCATCTGCAATAGATCAAGCATGAAACATTTCCCAACGTTGATTCCTGTATTTTGGTAATCACCTGGCTTAGATATGCAGTGATTTGGTCTAACATAACTCCGAATTGTGCAATGTGACACTTTTCACTCAGAAAGTGTCTTCGGAGCACGTACAAGGAATAAACGTGCATTTTAAGCAGCTTCAGCGTGGTGTAAGTTTGATTTAAAGTTATCTTGTTGTCCAGGGTTAAAATGGGCTCTGACAACTCGTTTTCCAACAAAACCATCTTGCGATTCAGCGTGTGAAGCACTCTCTCGATCCCATTTTTCATGCAGTTGATGCCAATCGCGTGAAAATTACTGCAAACGCTGCGGATTTCGTCGAGTTCTTTGTAGTTGAGGTGCTTGAAGATGTTTTCGATGAGATGGGGCGGCAGATCAATCAGGTTCAATGCGTTTTGAGCCATTCATGCTATTTATGATGCACAATTTGTTGAAAATGGATACGAACACTGGAATTTTGACTGTTGATGTGATTTATGTGATTTGAATGATTTGTTTTGTCTTTTGGGTGAGATTTTAAATTCGGATATTGTTGGTTGCCTATAGTCAATGATTGCATTTAATTTCAAACTTTTTGATATGGATATAAATCTTCTAGTACTTAAATAAAACCAAAACGAATTTAAATTAATTATGGGTTAATATCAATAACTTATTTAATAATTTAGTGTTACTATTACAAAAACTCTCCGCTGATGGCGCCACAAGAAACTTCATGAATCAGCTGTGCATAACTTTGAGATAAATTACTCCGTGTTTTATCAACTTATTTTTACTACTATTAAAACAATGTTTAAGCACGTTTTAAAAACACGCGAATGCTAATTACAATTTAATACAATGTTTATTTGGGGTATAATCACATTTTTGATTGCACTTGTTGTCTCCATAACATGGTAAGTCAGGTTAACATCTCATAATTTCCCATAAAACAACAGATATTATTCGAAATATCGCCAATTTCATTCAAATAAACACGTTTTAGGATACTCCCAATAGTAATCTCTCTAATCCTCAGCAAGAAGTTAAACGCAAGTGTAAAAATCGGCCGTTTTGGGGTCTTTTATCTGAAGTTATATGCTGTCGAGTATGTTTGTAATGGCATAAAAGTGGTTCGTATTCACATAAAATATTAATTTCAAGTCTCCTTATATTGATTAACTTGTCTCCTATAGAATATTAAAGAGATTGGGCTGAATAGCAGCTTTTTAAATGCCGAAGTTAAGAAATTATTCACATTGGTCACTCAAGATGTCAGTATTACATACAATGTCCAGAAAAAGATGGATAAATTGGAAAAGCTGGAGAAGAAAGTTGTGGATTATAGAAATATGAAAATACCGACATCCCTACCATCATTTGCGCAGGTTTGCACCTATTTTTTTCACTAAAATTCACATGATTCTCTGTTAAACGATGTAGATCATTAAAACTTTGAAAATTTTCAGTTTATGGCTGTACATGTCTACAATATCTCAGCATTGGTCATTTTCAAATCTTCAGAGGGAGACTACGAACACTTACAAAATATTAGTTTGTATGCTGATGCAAAGGAATTACATTTAGATGGGTCAATAGTGCAAAATTCGCAGACGTTACTCGTAAACATTAATTTATTAGAAGCGTCCGCGAGAGTTTTAGATGGTCGAGTGGACATGACCCAAGAGGGCGTGAAGATAGTCGAGAGAGATTCCCTAGCGGAAATTCGTTTCGCCATTACGACTGAGGCGACTTTAATCGCTCAAGGCCCATTGTCGTTCGAAGTAAGTTTGTATTCCGGAGGTTTGTTTCGAGAATTCGGTTAAATTATGGTGTTTTCCTAGAAATTGACAGTTGGCATTTGGCAAACTAGCGCAATAGTCACCGAGGGTTTTTATAGAATCGTCCAGAGGCGAAACAAATGTACGTCTGGTCAAAAAAGTTTAAGAACATTGAAAAACGTTGAAGTCCAGGACGCAATTTATGAAGATTATGGGGATGTTTTTGCTCGGTTTGCACCCATTATACCCAAAGTAAGCGTGTTGGGTTAATATAATAACCAACTATTTACGACTTGTTTTGCTCTTTAGAACTTCGTCCTGCGAATTGACAATATTTCATTACGAGGAGTGAGCAAATACCGTAACAATGATTTCGCAGCTACTCTCAGCAGCTTCGTGTGTAATTATCGTTTCTACGGGGGGAATTCGCCGCTTTCACTTCCTCACGTCCTCTCTTCCTTCGTTATCGACGATTTGGTGGTGAGAAACAATCGAGAACAACTTGTCCTTCTAAAACGGATCAAGTTAGATGCCAAAGTAAGTTTTTTTTTTGCGTTTTATCGTTGCATTAATGAGGCGTTAATGAAATTTTCTTAGGTTGATAATTATGTCGTCGATTTATATCTCTTTCTCAATACGTTAAACGTCGCCTATGATCACGAAACGATCTACACGTGGTTGTCCACTCATTTCCTACATAAACGTGTGAATCCCACGACATCGAACTCGGAATATCCTTCGTCGTCGTCCGAGATTTGCGCCAAGGCAAAATCACCCCAGGACGCGAGGCGAAACTCCATGAAACAGTTCCTGCAACGATACGTCGTCAACGGTTGCGCCGAGTTGCTGAACGTGACGGGTTTGATTCGCTTCACCGACGAGAATAACGACTACATATCCTCGGCCGGCGTCAATTTAATTAAGTTTATACTCAATCAGTCCACTGATAATGTCACGGGTGCAAAGGACGGCGTCGGTTTCGACGGGCGCGTGTTTCAAACCGAGCTGCTCGTCGAGAGTTTGTGCTGGAGTTTCAAAGACTGCGCGCAGGATGCGCACATATCGAAGAAGATGCATTTCTGGGGTACGCCCTTGTATCTGAACATGGCGTTGATTCACTATGAGGTGGGCGCCAGCGAGGACGGGCGAGGGAGGTTGATAAAGGTGCACAGTATCGTCGACGGGTTGCAGTTGGAGTGGTCGAACACTCTGGCGGAGTACACTGTGTTGGCGCTGAAGGCGTTCCGACAGTATGGCGGGAGGTATGGCTGTCGGGCGGATGGGCGTGACTCGAGGGAGGACGCAGGAGGGAGTGGGACGAAACAGAACGAAGTTAGGGTTAATCTCCAGGTGAATTTGCATCAAGTAAATTGTTTCTTCAATTCCACGGAGAGCGACAATGAATATCTCGCGTTACGTCTCGACACGATTAAATACGATCACGATATTTTCACCACCATTTGCCCCACCCATGTCGTGACTGTCCAATTGGAAGAGAGCAAGGCCTCCTTAGCGAAAATCTCTCACGCTTATTATACATGTCAGAAGAGTGAGGATATTAAAGAATACAAGCTCTACGCACAGATCGTGCGCGTTCATGTGCAGGCCCAAGGAAGCGATCATCAAACCGATATTCATTTGCACCTACTTAATAACGTACAGATTCAGTGGTCCCCCAACTCGCACCTCAAACTTTTGTACCTCGTTCGGGAAATTCGCGAGTTTCTCGAGTTGTTCCAACCGGAAAAGGTCCCAAAGGCAAGAAAACTTAAGCACAACACGAATTTTGTCCTCGACGTCCTGGGCAACTTTAATCTCGACTTTAAAATCTCCGACGAGCATAGTTTGAAGTTCACCTTCGACGAGATGACGGTGAACTACTTCTTGGGCGAGAAGCAGCCGAAGATGACACTGTCCAACTCGCAGTTCTCGGTGTTCATCGATGAGGCGCTGATTTTCGTCGTCGCCGGAATATTCATGCAGCCGGTCGTGCAGGGCGATGTCCTGGAGCTGATTCGCGCCGAGCGGCTGGACACGGAGAGCTTCGTCAAGGACTTTAACGATCCGCAAGTGTTGGAGATCAATTCGTTCAGGGCGATATTTCCCTACGCGCATCAATATGCCGACGCGGTGAATAATGATTTCGTCAGCCTGGTCAAGTGGTTGAAGAGCATACACAAGAAGGAAGCGGCGGGGGAGGACGGGAAGAAGGGCGAGGATAAAGGGGGAAAGGTGGCTAGGGATTTGTTGGTCAATATCAAGGAGTTTGTCTTCGAGATGTCCGACGATCCGTTCGAAGTGAAGTTGAGAGACAATTTCGAACTGTTGGTGGACGAGTATCACGAGAGTTTGAAGAGGAAGAAAAAGTTGGCGGACAAGGTGGAGCAGCTGGTGATGAAGCATCTGCACTTACCCGCCGGGAAGGTGGAGGAGTTGTACGCTAATCTGCAGGAGAAGAACGCGCAGATTTATATACAGCGCAGCAAGCAGTTGAGCAAGGAAGAGGGCGGAAGGCGGAGCCTGTTTTCGTGGACGTGCAATAACGTCGAGTTGATGATTCTCGCCGATGAGACTATACATGGACAAGAGAATATTGTTAAGGTAGGGTATTGATTAAGGACTGCAAACATTTTAAACATAAATTTTCCAAATCCTAGATGATGAGGGAAATTGATTGCGACACGCCTTGGCCGGAAGAAGGCTTGGAGTTTTCCACGCTCTGGTGCCGGCAAGTTTCGATGCGTTGCGAAGAGTGGAAGTTTCAGCTGCGCGACTTTCCCCAGCCGTTTCTTCTCATCCAGCAGTGGTACATTTCTGGGATGCTGGTTGGGGCTGAACAAGTGGCACCGCCTCGAGGTAAGTGCACTAAGAACGCATATGTCGGCAATATTTGTTATTTATTTATTTGGTAATGAACATATTTAAGTCTTCTTATTTGACAACCCGAAAATACCACTAAGACCGTCGGTTACGGCTTGAACACCTTCGAGGGCGTTCAATCCGATTTCTATAACGTGCTCCATTATGTCGTCCATTCCGGGAATACTTCCGCGCTTTACCTACGCAAAATTCATCAAATTACATTAGGAATATTTTAATTAATAGGAACTTAATTTACCCTTGTAACAACGGCAGCCGAAGTGACACTGATCAGCAGAATTTGAATCAAGAGCACTTTGAAGAGCTGCATGGCTCACTCCGTGTTTGGGGAACTTGTCGACTCTTTCTGCTTCAATCATAAGACTTATTAAACGTTGCGCATTTTTATATTCCTGCACTTAATGATGATCACCACATCGAGATGCAATCTAAATCGTTCGCGGATTTCCTTCCGTAACTCAAATATCATTAAAATCAAATTAGGCTAATAATAATAATGTTGAATCTCTAGGAACAGTTGGTTGATATTGTACGGTTTTCACTTTTTCCTTTGTTCACGTTTCAGCGAAACGCGATGTTAAGATAAAACTCGGCGCGCCATTCTCGTCACCGCTCATTTCTCGTTCGCTCCTCCCGATGAAATTCTACCACGACCTCAACAGCGAGATCTCGTCCTTCTCGTATGCCTTCGGACCCTGTTGGGAGCCCGTGATTGCGCAATGCAATCTCGCTTTCGAGAAAATCTTCCAACCGTCGCGCGATCCCTCGCCGCCGCTGCCCTTCTGGGACAAGATGCGACTCCTCCTACATGGACGCCTTACGATGGAGGTGCAACAACTGACCGTGCTGCTGCACGCCTCTCTAGATCCGTACAACACCACGGAGGAGATGGAGTTGACGTGGAACGATGTCATCATGGACTGGACCAACGGCAGGTTCGTTTTTAAGGGCGATTTCAACATTTTCGTACGCACTGCGTCCAAGTACGACGATTGTCAGTTGTTGCACTTGCCGAATTTGAAGCTGGTCGTCTCCTTGGAGTGGATCTCGCTCGGCGATCCGAGGGATCATCATAACGTGATACAGTGCGCACCGGATAAGATACCCGAGTATTCGAGCAATACCAGGCACGATTCGTTCAGGGCGTTTAGGTCGCAGAACGTTAATTTGTCTATAACTTTGGAGACCAAGGCTGGGAAGAACGTGGAGGATATGGTGGAAAAGTTTCCTACGCTGTCGTTGTACGGCAGCACGTTGAGGTGGTTTGAGAATTTGAAGTTGATCCTTCAAGGCGTCACTAGGCCCACCAGAAGAGGGCAGATTTTCCAAAATTTGCGGCCGAGGAAGCTCCAGTTGTCGAGGCACTATAAAAAGGTTCATCTTTTGTTGGGCCTGCACAAGTTTCAAGTCTGTTATTGGATGTCTTTCGCGATGCAGAGAGGATTGCAACTTCTCGGTGGACATTTAGCATCCACCTCGGAACATATCCTGTCGCTGGTGCCCGTCGACGATGGATACGTTCACAGGCCCAAAGCTGAGTGGTCCATAGTTTATGTTACTTCCGAATTGACCGATTCGGAAATCTGGTTGAAGAGCGCCTTGCTCTCGGATGATAATCTAGGCGATGTCGAAGGATATTTGAACAAACCTGTGGAGAAATGTTATTGTTTATCCGTCGCCAAAGTTAGCTACGGCAGGGAACCACACAGGTCCGGCGGTGGCGAGAGAAACGAACGATCGGACACGCCCACTCATCGGCTCGTCGTCTACGACCTCAAGGGTGCCTGGACCCAGAGCAATAGGAACGTCGTGTTTAGTTTATTCGACACCTTCATGAAGAACAAACAGATGAAGAAGAACCTCAGCACCGAGGTGCTTAAAGCGGTGAGGAAGGAGAACAACACTGGCACACCTTTGAAACGAAGAGCGGGGACGCAAGAGAGCGGCGAAGATGGTGGCAGTCCTAAGCTTATATCCACGCCCAGTAGTGGTGGAGCTAGTGGAGGCGGAGCGAGTGGTAGCGGAGGTATTGCGCAGAAATTGGAGTCCGGACAAGCGGCAACGATGTTGCAACAACTTATCGCCGAGGCGGAGAATAAGAATGTCGTTTTTAGTGATGACTTGTCTTCGGCTACGCGCCAGCAACATTTGCAGGGACCCCAAGCGTGCCAGGACGATGATATCATCCATAAAAACTGGAACATCGCGTTGGTCAACGCGCAGGTTTTGCTCAAGGGGTGCGAGACTAAAGGGTATGTGATCATGTCGGCGGCGAAGGCGGAAATTATGCAGCGGATACATCGGCCGGTGTGGAAGGAATGCACCCTGGTTTCGAAGACCACCTGGGTGGGGAATTTAGAATGCATGCAGTATTATGCGACGGTTAATGCGGGTGGGGATGATATGAACGACGATTTGAACGAGAACATTATGTGGTTGACAGTGGACAATATTCAGGAGAAGGAGTGCACGGTTATTTCGGAGATACCCCAGGTTCCTAATATGGTGGGTTGCGGTGTGTCCGTTGGAGCCGTGGTTTCGGACACCGTAGGAGCTTCAACTCCCAATAGCGATTCGCCGGTACAGTTGCAACGGATCGTTTCACGTTGTAAATGTGAGTTTTTCTACGTGGGCTATGGAGATATCTCGGTGGATCCTGCTACGCTGCATGGGGAGTTACCTCCACCTCCACAGGAAGAGTTCGAGCCGTTCTTTAGGCCTGGACAGAGTGCCGTGAATGCGTTCACGCTGATGCATCACGATCTGGATTGTTCCACCAATTCGTTGCAGTACGCCATGCTGCTGGATATTATTAATAATCTGCTGTTGTTTGTTGATACTCACCGGAAGGAGGCCCTTGAGAGATTGCAAAGGATGCGCTTTCAGTTGCAGCTACAGTCTGTGGAGGATCAGCGAAAGCCCATTTTGATTTTTCAAACTAAGGTAAGAGCGACGTTGTCGCGTTTGAGGCGCTTGGAAAAGGAGACTTATCTCGTCCACAAAGCCCTCGCCGAAGAGACTTCTCCAGAGTTGGAGAAGGAATTGCTGGAGTTGGAGAAACGCGTGCATGATTGTAAAAACTTGTTGAATAGCCAAGCGGAAGAGTTGGATAGCATGTTATCTTGTTACAAAGAATCGCAGCTTTTGGCAAATTCGAGATTGTCGACGACGCGGAACGATAAACCGTTGAAGATCGTTAGGGCCAACGAGATATTTTTTAAACACGCCCAATGGAGGCTCACCGAAGCAGACGGACAGATCGGTATCGCAGATTTGGTGCTGACGAATTTCCTCTATACGAAAAATTCGAAGAGTGACGACAGTGTCGAACATTTACTGGAGTTGGGATATGTTAGAATGACGAATTTGCTGCCAAATCAGATTTATAAGGAGGTCCTACTCCCGACCGAGATTCAGAGTAACATGCCAGTGGAACATAAGGTAAATTTCGTTTTCTGTGTGACGTTTTAAATTAATTATAATGTTTGTTTTTTGTGTTTTAGAGAGTCGTGAGAATATTCTGCAGAGAGAAACCGCCGGTAGGAGGAATTTCCGTGAAGGAACACTTTGAAATCAACGTGGTGCCTTTGACAATAGGTTTGACGAAGAAATTCTACGATACGATGCTCAAGTTTTGTTTCCCTGAACGGGATCCGGATAATATTGACGGCGAACAACGTGCCGCGGCTACAAACGATGATATGGAGGATAACGTTTCCATTAAGGGAACGAAAAAGAAGACGAGGAGGAATCGAGATTCCAATTTTTATGTTCACATTGATGATGTAGAGAAAATGAAGGTATTGTTTTCACTGTTAATTTGCCTTTTCTTTAATTAATTGCTTACGTTGCTTGTTCTTATGTTTCAGGAAAGAGCGGAGAAAAATAAATTGTTTATCTACATTAAAATCCCGGAAGTACCCGTGAGGCTGTCGTATAAAGGTAACAAGGAAAAGAATCTCGAGGATATTCGAGATTTTTCCCTGGTAATCCCGACGCTGGAGTATCATAATGTTACGTGGACGTGGTTGGACTTGTTGTTGGCCATCAGGAGCGACAGCAGGAAGGTGATACTCTCTCAGGCGATTAAGCAGAAGCTGCAATTTAAGAGGAATATCGTTGGTGGTTCGTCGCTGGACGAAGGATCGTCGCCGCATGAGGAACAGGATAAGGCCAAGATGTTGTTTGGCACCACGCGGCATGTGAGTTTTTGGTTTTCGTGATGTTTATGTGACTTAATAGTTTTCTTTTATTGTTGCAGATGGATAAGCCAAAGAAAACAGGAGTCTTTAAATTTGGAAAATAATTTATTCTATTTATTAATATGCTAGTAGAAGTATATGGTGTAAGAAATTAATACTAATATTATATTTTTAATTGATAGAATTTGTCTATTTTATGTATGGCAATAGTACAATGACATAAGAATTTTCATATCAATTCGTAGCAAAATCCAAAATGAATTTTTCGTTTTTTTGACAAAAATGGCGATTTTATCCGAAAATATTAGCGATAGAGAAAAACGTTTACTGCCCTTCCAATCAGAGTAAAATTAAGGCGATTAAGCCCATAAACCGCGACCTTGTCAAGGCTGTGTCCTTACGAATGGACCTAATGCGTCTGCGCAGCTTGCAACCTGTTTTACAGTCACATCCCGGCAGTAGGGAGGCTAGTGCGCGCGTCCTTGTCAAGGCCGTGTCCTTAAGAACAGACCTAATGCGTCTGCGCAGTTTGCAACCTGTTTAATAGCCATAACCCGGCATTGGGGAGGCTAGTGCGCGCGTCCTTATCAAGGCCGTGTCCTTACGAATGACTTACCAGTTTATTTTACTATATTTTTCCATTATTTACTGAATATGTTCAGTAATTATTGTAGCAGAACTATTTTTGGTTTCACAATCTGGTTTACGTTCGTTTG
>JARRAA010025388.1:0-19031 GCA_030557295.1 Ecitodaemon sp. MM-2014 | reverse complement strand
ATGGGTTTTACTAGTAAAGACGTGGATGAAGTTAAAGGCGTTTTTGCTGACACAAACTTTTATCTCTTGTGTGCAACAATGACTGTAGGATCAATTCATGTAAGTAGAAGCCATAATCTGCATTGTTTTTTATGCATAAGAATTTTTTGTAATTATTTCTGTTATACCTATTTTGGGCCCTGCTTTTACCACTTGTATACCTTCCTCATGCTCTGAGCCGACTTTGCCTCAGTACCTCTCATATCAGTCTCCTATCATTTTGGCTGTTTGTCATATAATCCAAAATCCCGCGACCGAAATTCATACTTGTATATAAATATTAAATATGTAATTTAACATGTTACTGTAATAATTCTAGTTGTTGTTCGACTTTTTGTCGTTCAAAAACGACGTTAGTTTCTGGCGTTCACACAAGAGTATGGCTGGATTATCATCTCGTACCGTCCTATGGCGATGCTTCTCGCAAACAGTGGTCTTCCTATTTCTCTTAGACGAAGGCACGTCCCTCTTAGTTCTAATTCCAAATGGAATCGGAATGATAATAGAAGTAAGTCTTGATACATACTACTATGTATATTGCAACACTTAACACTCTTAATTTTAGTTTTGGAAAGTCACCAAAGTGTACAAACTACGTTTCAGTCTAGGAGGCATAAAGGTTGATAAAACATACAAGGAAACTGAAGCTGAGCAAACCACAAAGAAATATGACGACGAGTCAATGAAGTACTTAAACTATTTATTACTACCTCTTCTCATATGCGCAGCAATATATTCTTTAGTTTATCAACCGCACAAAAGGTAAAAACAATCCATCTAAGCGGCTTTTAGATAATCGTTTGAAATGTTCATTCGTTTCAGTTGGTATTCGTGGACAATCAATAGTTTAGTCAATGCCGTCTACGCCTTTGGCTTCATCTTCATGTTACCTCAACTTTTCATCAATTATCGACTTAAATCGGTAGCAGCCTTGCCATGGCGCGCATTCACTTATCGCGCTTTCAACACTTTCATAGATGACATCTTCGCCTTCATTATTACAATGCCGACCGCACACCGAATTGCTTGCTTCAGGGACGACGTGGTTTTCCTAATATATTTATACCAAAGATGGTATGTTCAAACATTGATCAGACTAAAATGAATACTTGTCTTACGAATTTATATTTCTGCAGGCTGTATCCTGTTGACCAAACGCGTCGTGACGATGGAAACGAAATGTCAGAAGAGGTGGCCCAGGAAACCAAGAAAGACAAGTAAATGTAAGCCTATGTATTTATTGTTATGTCCACATAAAGTAAAATTCACAATCAATAAGTATAAATTTACATTATCGTTGTATAAAAATTTGTTTATGTACAAGGAATATACGGAATTCATTCAAGGGGTGCCAGGTACTAAAAAGTTAGCTTCTATGAATTTTTTGTAACCATTTCCTCGCCAGGGCATGCCTTCGAGATCTGAGATTTTTCGGAAATTTCCTTTCATTTGCCTGTAATCAGTAACAAAACATAAATAATCAGAGTAAAAGGAATTCAGGATTAAAACCAGACACTTTTTATGAGACTTGCAAGTGTAGATGGAAACATTAAATGCAGTGTTTTATTTGAAGTTAAAAGAAAGTCGACATACCTAAATTGACAAATCATTGCCGTATATTTCGCCCCAATTGTATTTAACTTCATGATGTCTTTTTCCTTTCCACTATTTAACGTTTTCAACACTGATGTGGTGTGATTTTTATCAGTTAAACGCAATTCATTCGCTTTATCACGGGGTTTGCTATTTAGAAGGAATAAAAATATAGCATATACAATATAAATGTATCATACAAAAACTTACGTTATTCGCTTGCGGGTTTTCACCGGGTTCGGGCTCAATTGCTTCATTGTAGATATTCGCGTGCTCCTCCTTGGTTGAAATTTAGGAGACGGCACTTCACAACATGATATATCGGTCTGTAATACCAGCGCCTTTGATAACCGCTGGCTTATTCTAACCGATCGACGCCTTGTAATCTTCGGTGAAGGTGTTTCATTGATGGGCGATGACGCCGCGATCGACTTCTTCCCACGTCTAATTTTCTTCATAGGCGTAAATGGTCTCTTAAATCCCGGCGTCATGTTTCCGGACACAATGAAACTCGCTCCTTCAGCCGACGTAACAATATCTCCAGAAGGTGCCTGATTTTCTTTCTCAAGTGCATTATCGTCATCAACGCAACTCGCGCTTGTATCTCGGTTACGATCAATTTCATTTCGAAATGTTTGAAACTCACCGGCAAGCGACAATTCTCTCCTTACGGTGTTGGTAATTTCACGTTGCAAGGATTGGCGAGAAATGCGAGGGGAATTTGTTTGCTTGGCCATAGGTGTCATGAAATCTTTGACGATATTAGTCATATGCGTTAAGTACCTTTGCTCCACGGCATCCATGCATTTTTTTATGATTGGTGAGAGGGAGCCCCGCTCTTGTACTAACACTGACATGGATGTAGATGGCATAGTGAATTCCGCGGCAGAAATGTTTGTTGTAGAGTTGCATTTTGAAAGTGGTCGTTTTATCAATGTATTATATGATTTAGGAAGCATTGGTGTCCGTGGCGTAAATTTGTGGGGGGTACTGGCTGATAGTTTGTACGGAGTAGTTCTTGGCTGAATATTGCATTTCTAAAAATGATATTTATAAATTGGGTTTAATAACACTGCGAGCGCCTAAAAGTAATAAAAAATTCGGTTTAAAAAAGGAGAGAATTTTTGTATACCATACTCGTGAATATCTATATAAAGTGTGATACATCTTTTGGAGTAAAACATTATCCATGTTTCCCATAAAAATATTGACATTTGAGAAAATATGAAGATATTAATGCAAAAATTTCACAAAATTCAGACATGTGTGCTCCAAATTTTAGAATATCTATATAAAGTGTGATACATCTTTTAGAGTAAAACATTATGCACATTTCCCATAAAAATATCGAAATTTGAGAAAATATGAAGATATTAATGCAAAAATTTGAAAAAATTCAGATATGTGTGCTCCAAATTTTAGTGTTATTTTTGTGAATATTCCTATTGAAATTGCCAAAGTAAAATTAAACATCCAATACTTACAGCATATTCCCCAATGATACTATTCACTTCTGGTTTATTCCTAACTCGTTTTGCCCTTTGTGCAAACTCTAGTGTTTGTACAGTTTCAGTGAGATCCTCAATATTTGTACCAATACAGGCTACTAGACTTACATAATTTCTCTTATTGAATGAATCTAAAAGATAGTTATAAATACAAATTTACCGAAACATAGAAGTATTGAATCATCCATACCCTTTAATACAGCTGTGATGGTTGATTCCCTATATGGCACATATGCACGGTTATTCGCAAGGGCGTTTATAACCTGACCTATATGTAATAAGCCTTTATTGATATTAATGCCCTCATGCAGTTGGCTGCCTTCATTCCCTGTTTTTTTCACACTCTCAGATCCAGCGAGATCAACTAAATTTAATTTTGCTTGGGTTTCTTGGCCACTAGTAAAAATAAATGAATATACTATTTGCAAACAAATGAATACCATACTTACAAACTCTTCACATTGCAATGTATTGTGAAAATGGCATGAGACCTAGAACTCTTCAAATTCTGCTTGGTCTCACCAGTGTGTCTGTTCTTTCCACCCTCAGTTAAGAATCGCTGGCCATCTGATTGACTTTTAACTGGCTCTTTCTTTGCACCATTGATATTTTTTATTTGTAGAGCAGTCTTATTATCACCAAGTAAGTCATATACCTTTTCATTGTAAATTTCAACAAATGATACATGGGTTGTGATTCGATAATTACCATATGACATGATGTCATTTAGTGCTCTTGTGATTAATCCAGCATCATTATTTCTGCAATAGGTTGGGTCTGAACCAATTGTGAAGGTTTTTCCAGTACCAGTCTGGCCATAAGCAAAAATTGTTGAATTGTAGCCATTTATTACATTTTTAACTAAGGGTTGAACCAAATCCCCATATACATTTTCTTGGGTAGTATCTTCTGGAAATATATAGTCATAAGAGAAAGATTGTTGGCGATCAGGCACCACAATTATCTAAAACAAGAGATTATAGTAACAACATAGTGACTTATACGCGACTTATAAACTCACCGGTGGGTCTGTTGAAACAAGCTCCACAGATTTGCCATTAAGATTTTGGCATGGCTTTATCCTTATTGCAACTGTGACAAAATCCATCATTTCCCACAACTCTCACAACTTATTAAATTAGCCACGATATAAAATGATAATTGCTAAATAAACATGATACGTTTAAAAACGGACACCTGATTTAAATTTGTAGATTAATGATACTAATCATGATACTTCCTCCAAAAATCAAAAAACCCAAATCACCAACCGTCACGGCGTCACGACCAAACGGTTTGAACGTCGCGTTGACCTTAGAGCGCATGCGTAAAGCGTGTGCGATGTTGGTTGTCTATACAAGGGTTTATTAATATTTAATTAAGTTAATCCATATAATCCGAGATGATTTTTCTATATTTTTATTCTTTATGTAGCCTCATTTAATTTTCCGTTTCAAATTCTTACAAAGATTTAATTCTTATATATAAAAATGTAGAAAAAATGTTCCGAAATTGCTGAACTGATCTGAACGGTGATTTTGCCTGCTCGGCTTAACGCGAAGAATGTCCAAACCTGGTCCAAACCGTCCAAACCGTCCAAACGCAAAGGAAATTTCGAAAATTCCAAAGGGAAAGTTGGGTTAAAAACTAGTTTAAAATGCTTATATGAGTGTTGAGATAGATATGAGAAAGTTTGAAAGAGATGGGTATATGAAAATATCAGAAAGGGGGCCCGCTCGCTACGCGTGGCGCGACGCGGCTAACAATGAGTGCGAATTGTGTAAAACGCGTAAACTTTGCGTTTGCACTAGAGATGGGCAAAGGCGTTCATTATAGTGATTATTAATGCAAAGAGGAATCGACGATTGCCAAGCTCACTAAATAAGGCATACCACAGATTAAAAATATTATTATTTTGCTATGTTTTTGCAATGTTTGCAAATTTAGGGTGTAGCGAAAGCAACCACGTCTTTTACAACTACAAAACGGGAATTTGGTGATTTTATATAGCTGAATAAAATAATTAAATCTTTGGAACGGGCAGGGCCGGGAGGTTGGAAAACTCGGCCATAGATAGGTTTTGAGCGTGTACTATAAAAATGACCGTAGAGACGTAGAAAACAACGGAATTTGAATTAATAAGTGCTAGTAAAATATCTGATATCATTGGCGTGCATGCGTTTGGACTTTTGACTCTTTTGAGAGGCGCGATAGCGGGATAATGAACGGGCACTAGGTACTTGTGTTGTCGTTGCACGAGAACTCGACTGAATCAGATCCAAAATACTGCTAAATTCTTACAAAAGGTTGATTATGATTGTGAGATGATTATGATGTGAAAGATATTAACAGAGAGTATATAGCCTGTATATTATATATAGCCTGATATAGCGCACGATTCATAAAATACAAAACAAGTGATGGAAATGAAATTTCTTTAGGAATAAACATTGAATTACTTTTACTCGATGGGCAAACCTTCGTTTGTTAACTGTAACATTCGTTTTAGGCGTCATATAATCGGAATTATTGTTTCACATCGTAGGGAAGAAAATCTTTCGATTTTAGTAGCACCTGTTGCTAAATTTCCGCCGGAAATACTCAAAATTAGCAAATTTTTTAGCTTTTAAAAAGCTTGCTTTGCAAATTGGGCTGTAAGTTCCGTTCTAGTGAAGACAGCTTCCCAATTATCACTCCATTTCATATACTTTTCGCATTTAATCCATACCATCCATATATAATCAGAGATTAATTCTATAATATTAATTAATATTCTTAGTATTAGTAAATATAGAGTACTTTAGAAATTTACATTTTATACATAAAGGGTATAGGAATGCCGCAAACAGGATCCATGATTCCACACCAAGCCGCGCACTCCTAGAAGAACTTTGCGTCAATCCCTACAGCACACCGTTTTTAACCTCTTGATTAAACGTCAGTAATTCTAAATGTTGTAAATAAATAGTTGCGCATTAAATTTGTTTGTGAATGTACACTTAGCACTAACTAAAAATAATGGAGGATTTTAGCAAAACAAATGAAAAAGCGTTCAGTATTATGGTATGTTTTATTAACAAATATACTACACAAGATTCCACTTACTTCGTGTTGTAGATGAAAATGGGGTACAAGCAAGGAACTGGACTTGGCAAAGGAGAAACTGGTATCTTACATCCTATCAGTGTAACTGTAAAAAACGATAAGAGAGGTTTTGGGCATAATACTTTCCATGAAAGTCAGTCGAGTGAAGTTTGGGCTGGTGAAGAAGTAATTTATTAAATCATCTCCTAAGCTAATCAACTTACTATTTCTTATTATAGAAAATCAATATAGAAGAGGATTTGACATGGATTTATGCAAAAGACTCAGAATCAATTGAGTATTTATCGAGTTTAACTTTAGATGACTTCATGAAATTCATTTCCAAAGATGAACCATTGACATCTTTAGAAAATGAAATGAACTTTTGTTGCGATGATGCTCTAAAAACTGTTCTGAAGACAAAAGTACAAACTGATTCCAATATGATTCATGAACACAACATTAATTTTATCATTGTAGGAAGATGTCTTCTTTACATTGGATGCAGTTGAGCTATCTAAAGCAAGACAGAGAGCAAATCAATTCGAAACAATTAAATCAGCATTTTTTATGAACCGAGCAGCATTAAAGATGGCTAATATTGATGCAGCCACAGGATTTATGTTTACAAATATTGATAAAGATGTATGCCTATCATCTTACTCACATGGAATAATTTTTATTCATTGTACAACGATTTTAGAGCAATCACAAAAAAGAATTGGGTCCATATTACTTCGCGGACGTTTGTGCAGGACCTGGTGGATTCACTGAGTACATATTGTGGAGGAAAAAATGGGGATTTAAAGGATTTGGTTTTACATTAAAGGGTGTGCATGATTTCAAAGTGTATAATTCCACCTGCGCCAGCGATTCAACGTTCCGAGGCTATTATGGCACGTCCAATGATGGAAACGCTTGCAATCCAAGTAATATTAATGATTTTGCTAAGAAAGTATTGCATGAAACGGATAATCAGGGAGTGCATTTTATGATGTCGGATGGAGTAGGTTTTCATGAAAAGTCGTTAGGTTTAAATATACATTAAAACATATTCCAGGGTTTCTCAGTGGAGGGTAATGAAGGCATTCAAGAAATACTATCCAAACAAATTTACATCTGCCAGTGTTTGATTGCACTGGAAATTGTGAGAAAACATGGGCATTTCGTGACAAAATTATTTGATATATTTACTGCATTTAGCGTGGGCTTACTCTTTCTGATGTACCAATGTTTTGAAAAAGGTGAGATACTGTATCATGCATTGTTTGAATCGAAATATTAAATACGTGGTTGTTTATTAGTTGCAGTATTGAAACCCAATTCTTCACGGCCGGCCAACTCGGAGAGATACTTTATTTGCAGCAATTTAAAAGACGCACCTATCGTAAACGAAGTAAGAAATTATTTGCGAAGGCTCGTTATCGAATTATGGGATATGCGAGAAGTGAAGAAAGTCACGGACATTGATATTGGAGAGATCGTACCGATGGGAATAATTAAGGGTGATAGTACTTTCTATAATTATATTAGGTCTCAAAACACTATGTGAGTTGTATCTGGCGATAAGACGCAGGCACGTTAATAATATTTTCTGTTGGAACAGGTTAGCACAATTACAAACGAAAAGTTTACGTAAACTCGCCTTATTTTGTAAAAATCCCCATCTCGTCGACGAGAACCAAGTGCAATTACGTTCGAAGTGTTTGGAATATTGGCACATTCCGAATTTGCCGAGAGCACCGCCCATTAAGTTTACCACGGATGATCTATTGAGTATTGCTGTTCATAAACCAGGTGGCGATACAAATAACAATGTATTAATCAAGTTTATTTTAATTTGTTCCATTGCAGACTATTTATATGTTCAACCAAGGACGATTTCAAACCTTAAAGAGTTGCAACAGCAAGTGGTAGATGTAAATGATTGGATTTATGTACCTTTGGCATCTTCAAAAGAATGTAATAGTTGTTACATTTTCGCTGGTAATATATTTTACTTACAACTTTTTGATAAATGCAAATTTGTTCAACGAGGTAATGATATTATAGGTGTAGGTGGATCTAACTCATATAAACTACATAATCACAAATGGATTAAAGTCACTGGTCTCAAGTTAGTCAAGGGAACACTCTTGTTTGGCGAATTGGTGACCGAACTTTCATCCCAGACTGAATCGACGGAAAAACTCCACGTAAAAACTTTACATGTTATCGATGCCGTACGGCTGGGCGATATAAGTCTAGCGGATTTGCATTACCAAGAACGTACTGACCTGATAAAAACTTATTGCAAATCTGTTAACTTCGAAACAGCCGGCGATGCATACCGAATCAGGCCAAAACTAAGCGACAAGTTAGTAAATACACCCGAAAACAGCCTCATAAGTTATTCTTTTATCCAAAGCGCCCTGTACACGCTTTTACCAACTCTTGGATATGGAGCATTTCGTGAACATTTCATTGTAAATTCAATATTATTATTGAAAACTGGCGAGAGTAAGTTTCTGCTTAATTTAACGCATCTAATGTCTTCTTTATTATATATATTTTAGACCATTTCTTCAATACATCGTATGTGTTAAGAACGCAACTATTTTTTGATAAATTTGGAGATGTTGAAGAATGTGAAAATGCGCTGCAATTTCAAGCATTAGTGGAATTCATTAAAGGTAAATTGATTGTATGTCAATCATTTGTCAAATAGACAGTTTGAAATGTAAGCTGCTATTTGGTATTTTTACAATTTTTAATAAAAAGTATAATTGATTCTAATTTGTGTGGATTTTAATGGAAAAATTTCAATATGAGTCGCCAAAGCCAAGTCCCTAATAGCAAGAATGTAGAAGAGGAGAGAAATTTGTACCTGGATAGACCTATGAGAGGCAAATCTCAAGAACAAATTCGGAGACATTCATTGGAGCATTCAATAGAAAACAAACCCATTGACCGATCGCTATATATTTTAACGTGATTATGATAACATATTCTTCGGACCTTTAAAATTAGTAGTAGCAGGTTGCTTTGCACACTATTTCTTCTAGAAGCATTATAGATTATGACTAACTTAATTCAATCTATGTGATCGCGTACTTTCACAAATTCCGGGTTACATTTATTTAATGAACTTTTTCTTCTTCTGCATCAATGAGCATTAATTCTTTCATTACATTCGCCTACGGCTCGTATTTCAAAGCTTCGCTCGTGCATAAAAAACACCTTCACGCACTACTATTTAATTCAATACAATCTTCATTTTTGTCACTCATCATTTCGTTAATTATGTCGCCTATGGCTTCCTACCCCCTTATACCTGCAATTTTTGCGAGATTTTCAAAAATGTTTCCAAACTTTATAAATGATACAAAATAGGTTTGAAAGAATGCAAAGTGCTAATTGGTTATTTCGCATCTTTAATCATTATCGATAATATAAAGAGTTTTCCCCACAAATTTGAAATTGCCTTGTAAATGGAAAGCAGTAGCAATTGATTTGTGCAATTTATTTGTCTTGGAATTCTTCAAATGGCAACTGTTTTATATCTTTACTATGCATTCCATTTTAAAAGTTCAAATATTTTATTTGATGTTTCAGAAAAAAATAGTGAAAAGATGCATGTTTTGAGCCCGCGAAATCCACTTAATTCCTTAAAATCACCTTGGCCTAATCGATAAATTAACAATTTGCATTATTTGCATAAATTGTGTCAAATTTATGAATGGATAAACTGAATAAGTATTCTGGGTTGTCTACTTTAGATGAGCGTTCCTCAAGTTATGCCAAGAATTTCTTTACTGTTTGCTTTACGCTAGTCGCATACGAAATGATTCGTGTTTATTTTTTGCATTCCTGTGTGGATTATTATCGTCCGCGCACCTTAGTTCAGTAATATGTAGTCGTACATATCGTAAATTTGCCAAACATGCACGACGTGAACGTTGACTGTGAATCGGGTGAAAAGTTTGATGCGCAGCTTTTTGTGGATTTGTTGTGCGTTGATTTATCCTAACCTACGGTAAGGTAGCTTAACATGATGACTTAAGGCGGAATGTCTCCTTTCTAGAATGGGCGACGATGTGCAGAAAATTAGCGTCGTTCATTCTTTGCCGCAACTTATCAGCATCGACTCGTCGGCGGTATTTACCCGAATTATTCCAAAGATTAAACAAGATCTGGGCACCTCATCATGTGAATTTCAAATAGCAACCAGTGCTACCTTTATGATTTTGCTTCAGCGAACTGGCAACACAAGTATTTTGCAAGCAATACTATTGGGATTAGAATCTAAAGATCCCAATGTGTCATTTGCTTGGTCTGAAGCATTGTTTGGAGCCATGGGCAGTCTTCCAGAGCTTATGATCCAAACTTACATACTACCCTTGGCTAGACAAAAGTTTCAGCCAAATTCTACAGCCCTTTCCAAAGTGTTTTGTTGCAAACTCATAGGGGAGATTTGTGCTAGTGCCAAATTTCGTGTGCTTGAGTAATCTCTATTGTTTTAAGTCATTTACTAAATTTTAAAGATTTGAATTGTAGTGTTAAAAGGGACATCATGCCTATTGTCATAGGACTTTGTCAAGATGGGCATGCAGATGTGAGGGCACAAATGTGCGCATTTCTGCCGAGGGTTGCCGCCGTATTGGGAAATGAATGGGAGAAAACAAATTTATTATCATGCATTGTTGACCTGGCGCAAGATGAAAATTTAAACGTTCGTTCTACTTCAATTGTGGCAATTAGATCAATGATCAAAGTGTTGAGTCCAGGTAATTATCATATTCACCAACTCGCATGGCAATTGTAAATTTTCACTCAGCGTCAGATGCGATTTGATTTTCAGAAACGACTAAAACTACTTTGTTACCATTGATTAAAAGGCTGTGCCTTAGGGCTTGTGACGAATCGCTAATAACAGCAATGATTCTATCCGATGAATTTGGCGCGATAATGCATGAACTGCCACCACTTGGCGATCAAGACGTGCTATTCTTCATGAGAATTTATAAACAATTGTCGGTGAAAGGAAAACAAAATTCGTCTAAAGCGAACGCTTCGGTTGAAGTAACGATTCGACAACGGTGTGCGACCAATACTTATGGAATCATGAAACTAGTCTTGCAATCTTTACCTGGACAAATCCACGAAGTTTATAATACATTTCGGGATCACGCAATTGATCCGTGCTATTTAGTAAGAAGAGCGGCGGCTGGAACGTTATCTCAAATTGCGCAATTGTTGGGCAATGAGAATAAAATAATGAAGAACGAAATTGTGAGATTGCTACGGGACGATGCCGTAGAGGTATTGGACGCGATTGTTCCAACGATCACTGCGTTGTTTATTAATCTTGCAAGGTCTGGTACATTATTAGTAACAGAAGCATCTCAAACTACCACCGAACTCGGCAAGGCTTTAATAAAATGCCAAAATGAACTCTCCAAGCGTTACAATTGGCGTTTGACCATTGAATTCATCAAGCAGTTGGAAGTACTGCCCACGTGTATGCCGTCCGAATTTATTCATAATAATTTTACGCCAACGCTTTTTGACAAACTCATTTATGGGGTAAGTTTCATTCAACTAACGAAAATAACATTACTGATTATCGATCGTTTCATTAGAAAGCTAAGCCAATACGAAATCAAGCTGCACGCACTTTAGTTGTGTTCATGAGATACAACTTCAAACCCAATCAAACGAAATGGATCCGAGAATCGCTAATTAGACAAACGGCACAATCACGCAGTTGTCACGGTAGAATACTCTACTTTTACGTGTGCGAAGCCGTTTTATCGATTTATAGCGAAATGTACTTCAAACAGTGGTTCTTGCTGCCATGTTTACAATTGGCGCAGGATCGAATTGCGAACGTGCGATGGAAATTCATGCAGTTTTCTTCCAAGTTGAAATCCATGGTGTCACTGGCTGTGGATGCGTCAACGAAACAGCAAATTCTGGAAGCGATATCTCGACTTGAAGCGCATGAAAAAACAAAAACTGTTCTAGATATAATAAGGATCAAAAAACGGGAACCAATGCCAAAGTATACTGCTGAGGCTTTAAGAGAAGAAGAGATCAGAATTCGAGAGGAAGCTACCACGAATATTGGAAGACAAGGATCGCCGCGAAAATTGCAAGCAGCACATACCACCGCTACCAGACCTTCCGCATCACTAAACTCGTTAGTATATTATCTTATTTTAGGAATCCATACTTGTATATCTATAAAAGAATGCCTGTGTTTTTATAGTGAAATGCGTTTTCTCGAGCAACATTTTTATATCGACGCGGGCGTCAAATTAGAATCAATTCTAGGCCTCGAAAATGTGCAAATAGTCGAAGCCGACACGCATTTAAATCCAGTCGACTTGATTTCAATGGAAACTTGCAATATCACCGACGATGCCAAAGTAAATTTGAGGAATAACATCAAAGGGATCTCTAAATTAATGCTGCCGACAAAATTCGATTCGGGTGCTGGAGGTGACACTCCTACCAAACGACATTCGAGTATAATCTCAACCAGTTGCTTGGATTTATCGAAAACGAGCGCGAGAGTGACTGAAAGGAGGCGTAGCTTGAATCTGAATTTATACAGTGTGAGCAAAATTCCAGTGCCTAATCGTTCTAAATTTATATTAAACAAGACAACCAAAGAAAATAAAATTGACAATAAGACCGTAGACATAAATAAAACAAAGATTATTAAATGTTTGCCTGAGCAGTTTGTTGCTGAAAGGTACGTACCTGACGAGGGTGCTTTTAAAGAATTTATGAATATTATTTTTATAGTCGCAACCGCACAATATCAGCTGCAAGGGGGCGGCAAATACCGCGACAAGCGAGTCGCAGTTCGCCGAGCAGAAAATCAACATAAGAAAAATCAAATTCCATGGAAGCATGTCTGTTATATGGGTGATACATTTAAATTTATTAAAATATATAGTTACATGTAATAACATATTAATATCTTGCGTTTCCAATAATATTTTGACGAATTAGTGCAATACTTCAACATTAAGATCCGTCAACCATTATTATTTCCGTTTGTACATCAACAAATAATACAAAAATACCAAATAACGTTGGAATATCGCACTAGCTCACATTCAGAAACATATATTAATAATTTGTTTGGACTAGTAAAATCACATTACCTATCAATAAAAAATATTTTCCTCCAAAGAAGTTTGGCAATCGATGAGTAGTAATATAAGTGCCAATAATGCGTTGCCAAAACGAAAGTTTACATTTATAGTAAGATTAATTTCTGTTGTCTCAAAACACGTTCATAATATTATCCTCATCTATCGAGGCCCGTATCATTTATGAAATGATATGCGACCAACACATTGCCCTTTATATAAATAGAAATTGGTAATAAATAGTTCTATTATATAAACACGGTTAGTTTGCATTGGAATGATGTCTTCCTAATTTTCACTGATTAGCGTAGAAGACAGTAGTTACAGTAAACAGTCGAGTGAAAACATCTTTAGATACATTTGAATGCACATTTTGTTGGAGTCATATCGTGCTAATGATTGCTACTTAATAACCTAGTTCATATATATAAAATAAAATAAAAAAACGCGCTGAGAAATGATACATAATTACAAAGTGCTTATAACTCACAATTATTAAAATTAAACAACGTTCCTGTAGATATTTACATGCGAAATTAATCATTAAAATCAGGTACATATTAAGGTGGTTAATTCCGTCAGTTTTTATACAATTAAAAATTATTGAATTAACACCTGTACCTTTTGTACAATTGTCGGCTAATATCCAAAATTATATCAATTAAAATGAGTATTAGATAATGGTGAGACACCTATACAGGATATGGTTTCACGCATACGCCTACTGGAGGAGGAACAGCCTTACACCGCCGAGACTTGGGTATCTTCGTCATCTGCGGAACAAACAATTATTACAACGCTGCACAAATGTTCAGTGTTGGCAATATATGAATGCATAATGTCGATGTGTGTCAGTAAATTGCCCATTCCACAGTGTGAGTACATTAAACAATAACTTACAGATACTTACAAATCATAATTGCCAGTAAAATCAACGAGACGATACGAACACATAGTAACTTAATAGCAATCAAAGCAAAAAGTGCAAAGCTATCATGTCAATGCCGTCTGCGTTTGTATCAGTCAGTTTACAATAAATATTTAGAACTCAGAATTACTGTCGGTCACACCATTATAATAACTGTGTCATAGTCAGCAGTCGAGGATGGGTAGTCAGTCAAAGCATCACCTAAGACAGTATTAAAACGGTCAAAAGTTGTCGGTCCATGTTCATTGTCAGGATGATCGTGCGTCAACTTCGAAGAGAACTGACCGGACGTAGAAAGGAAGTCAGTTTTCTCCTAAGTTTATTTCGTGATTGTGACATTGAAGTGAGGACGTGTGAAGAGTCAATATTTGAGGTGGTTGATACGAGTGGAATAGAAAGGCTCAGAGATCGTTGGCGTGTACGTACCGTGATCGGTGTCAGGGTCCGTATGATAATGGTAACCCTGGGTGACTCCTTCATGGGAATGTGCTCGCCCTAATCTATGCAAACGAGCCATTTGAGCAGCCACGCTATAAGCCGGAGGTTGTCGTCGCCCACCTACACCTAACACAAAAAGATCCGTTGAATGCCAAGACATTAATTTACCACTCTTCTCAAAAAACAACTACGCCATCGAAAACCACAACGCTCTCTACTGGACCACGGATGTTATTGCTTAAAATTCCCTTTATATTGTTAGAAATTTTCGTTAAAAATGTAAGTTGTTGAAATGGTATGATATGACTCTTATGATTGCGTTGAATAATTGGCAAAGCTCGGCGTTTTAGTAATATATTAAGCCTGCGAAAGATGAAGAGAAAAATGCACCACCGAAAATCCGTCGGAACTTACCATTAGCATTTCGTAAAGCGTGAGGCAAAGGGGGCAACACGGCCACAGCATGAGAGGGCATTAAACCAGGACGTGTGGGACACCAGCCTGATACCAAACACCAAACATGATACATTTTCACACGAGACGCAAAACGGTTGCACAAATTCACTGACACGACCCCATCGAAAATATCGAAACCCATCATGCACAACGATATTCCCAATCAGCCGCAGTTATTAGTTCATTCGACATACCTGAAGTCAGCGTGGAAGGAACTCTCGTCGGGCTTAGACCACGTGGAGGATAGTGCGACCCATCGCCCGAACTGTGCCCTGAATCTGACGATGCCACCGAGCCTACAGAGATACAAGCGTCATTCAATCATGCTCAGCATTTTCTACCAAGATTGCAACAGATTGTAGAGACAGTCAAGAAAATGTAAGAAAGGTGCTTGGGCGCTTCTCAGCTTACCAGACTTCCGCAGAGGCATATTGCTCAGCGATGTCACGCTGCTGCTTTCGGCAGATAGGGCGACAGATGGAAGCGGTGTAGGGGTATCAGAGTGAGAACGTTCGTGCATTGATCTGCCACCGGTGCCACTGCTGCTGAACGATCCATAGCTCGAATAACTTCCTGCGTAATCAAATTATTGCATCGTTTTAGTATTCGCTTGCGAAACCAGCGCCCCAAGCCTCATAATTTAATTCGGTTAGGTTACTTACCAGTTGCGCTGGGCGCCCGTCGAACGCCGGGGCTGGGCTGTGGATTCATGCCTAAAATGCCGTGCGATTGGCGAGAGTAGGGGCGCGTTTTCGTCGGTTCAGATAGCGCTAAAAGCTTCTTAACCGCTTTCGGTGAAGCGGAGCCGAACTTTGCAGTTGGTTTACGTTCGTCGCTAGCGCTGCTAGTGCTGCTCGTCGTGGATGGAGCTGGCGAGGGATGTCGCTTGCTGCGAGGATTGCCTGCGGCCGACATCGCCGTCTGGTTCGCCGGTTCGCACTCGAGAGACATTTCATGCAGGCGCTGTTCGTTGCTGATCACCACGAGATTATTCAAGTAGGCTTTCACCCTTCGCACCATTTGTGATTCTTCAAACATTTTCTTGGGATTCGGTGCTGCCGCTGACTTCTTTCGACGTTTTACTGTTGCTTGCCCTAGGTAACATCATTAATATTGATTTTTTAAAATAGAGTTTGAGATATATTTACCTTGGGGATGGTGCTGGGACGATTGAGTTGTGAGCTGGTTTAAAGCTACCATTGCATTACTGGTTGGCTGACCGCCAAGTTCCAGCATGGTGAGGAGATCATACGGGCTACTGCACATGTTGCTCAAGGTTCTTACTTCCTTTGCTATCATACGCAATTTCTCAAAATTGATTAATCCTTCGACATTACTGTCATTTCCCAAGTGAATAAACGTCAAGTCCTTCCTCACAACCGGGTAGAAGGGAATCTATAAGCAAATATTAACATTGTTAGATATGTTGGTAACACTCTCAATTAATTGTGATTCTTACAATTGGAGGTTGATTTTGTTCCGAATTTACAAGTTGTCGATATTTGCTCATGTTCCTTGAAGGATCCATTAACTGCTGCAATTCAGAGAATATCCGTTGATACTTTGTAGGTAATTTGTCCCAGCTTTGACGTAATCTTGATACATCTCCATGTCCCAAACCACTTATGATTGCAAACATCGAGTTGAAGTTCTTACACTCTTTGCATTGCCCTGAAAGAGAAACCAAATAAGCATATACGAACACAAAACGTTATGTTTATATCTTACTTGCTACTTTAATGAACTGCTTGATGATTTTCATACGTCGCACGGCATTGTGTTCGCTGCAAACTTCGGTAACAACCCAAAACGTTTCCTTGTTGACCAAAGCTGCGAACTGGTCGAGCATTGGAGTGCCATACTTGGATTTCAACTCGAACAGTTCATCGATATATTCGGTCGGCTCGATTTGCCTAAATATGCTGAAGTCCTGCAGCGTTAATTGAATAGCGACCTCAACGGCGTTCAGTTGCAAGAAGTGAACGGCGCTTTCCCGGATTAACTCCGGCGCCATATCGTCAGATACTAAAGTCTCGGAAACCCCATTGGTTTTGAGGTAATATCGACTGCTCAGGCCAATGCGTTCGGCAAGGTTTTGCAATTGGTCCGGAAGCCTTTTCTGTTTGATGGTTTGGTTTTCGGCGACCGATACCTCGCAGAGACTAAAATGGCTGCTCGACTCGGTGATGCCGTATTCGCGTAACGCCAGCATTACAACTTCATGCGCCGTCGTCTCTTTATGGATTAGCAGGTATTTGTACGTTTGGTCGGGTTTAAAAACTTTAAGGACATGTTCGGGATAATCTGTGCAGCGCAAGTCATCGTAGCACAACGACATCAAATCGGGATTGCTCTGGGAGCAGTACGTGTTGGCGCTCAGCGTCGTTTGGGGTGCAAAGTTATCCACCTGATCTGTATTCATACCCAGACTACAAAAACACAAGAAATCAAATAAAAATCTAAAAAATACCCTAACGAAATATAATTAAATTGAATGGTATTTTTACGTACTTGATCAAATTTTTTGGTAAAATGTTCATCTTCATCAGTGCTTTCTGTAATCGCCTCTTGGGTCCGAGCGTCATAAAACTTTGTTTCTTATTTTCTTTATGTGGACTGTTGTTTATGGTAACTGGTTGCTGGCAAGGAGAGTCGACATGTCCGTCAATACTAAATCGCGCACGCGGGTCTGGTTGTAACTTTGAAATTTCCGAAGTTTTCCTGCCACGCGGTCGCGGTGAATTGTCAGGCGTATTCAGCATTTCTTTAAAATTGAGAAGATTTGATTTCACAGTAATGCTCAAGTGCGTGGCACCCTTCAGAGTTTCAAGCGCCTTCGCCTGCGGTACGTGCTCGAAACTTTGTCCATTTACTTCCAAAATTTGATCGCCCCGTTTAAGACCTACTTCCTCCGCCTTCGTTTTCTTATTGACCTTTGAAATGAATATCCCAAAGTTGCGTTCGTAACCGCCCATGATTTCGAAATTGAGAGGCTCCTCCCGACTAGATCGCGCCAAAACGACGTTGCGAATGCGAGCTTTTGCCGCGCACGCTATATTCAACAAGCGTAATTGACCCTTCATCGTCTCCTTTTCCAATCCTTGTTCGAAAGTCTCGAGAAACTCGATCATGTCTGGGTCGGTCTCAAAGTCCGTGAAGTGATTGTTCACCCACAGAAGAACCACACGCGTCACTCTGTCTCGTATTTCTGCATTCTTAAACCATTCCAGCAACTGATCCGTCACGTGGTGCGGACTTTTGATAAACGTTCTATGAGTTAACAGAAAGTCCTCCACGTAAGTCGGATCGGTTAAACTGTTTTCTTCGATCAACTGCTTCATTAACTCATTGGCCGTCGCACGAATCACCACATGTCCCCTGCGGTTGTTACTCTGTTGTAAATCGGTAGTGCCTCGCAACTCAGTCACCATGATCAGTTGACCATTCTCCTCGTGCCTTTTAGTATTTTCTTCGCCCTGGTGCTGGATCCTGTAGTAATCGCTTTGGGTGATGCAAACGAACTGACAATCATCGCATTTGGTCCTCATAAATCCCTTGTGGTAAAGCTTGTCCATCGTCGGCAGGATACCAAAGGAATCGCCCACAGTCAATATCTGCGGCTCCTCGCCTTGTATCGTCACCTCCACTGTGCCATTAACGAGCACCGACCAGGAATCCAATTCCTCGCCGTCATTCATGACAATCGTCCCTCCTTTCTCCACCACAGCGAATACCATCACGGCGCAGAGTTCTCGTCGCACCGTCAACGTCATGTTCGTGAACGCTTTTAATTGTTGTGTCAATTCCAAGAGTGCCTCGATATCCTCGGGAGTTCGCTCA
>JARRAA010025376.1:0-12346 GCA_030557295.1 Ecitodaemon sp. MM-2014 | reverse complement strand
GCTCTTTTTTCGTTTTCCTTTTCCCGCTGCGGTTCAGGCGCGGCGTAATAATAGCCAACAATGCGCGGAGAGCGGCGATTCCATCGGCGCTGCGGAAACTCCTTATTCCACAATAAACAATCGCGTATTATGGTCGCAGCGCGCCGCAATCGCTATGAAGATCAAGCCGGGGACGCTTGTTTTGAGCGCGCGCGGAGTCGCGCGATAACAAAGCGGGCCGTGGAGGTAGAAGAAGGTTCGGCGGCGGCTGCCGCCGTGCATTAGGTCAATGCTGCGCGAGGCGCGGACACACGCGCGCTCGCGCCGTCCTCGTCGCACCGGCTCGCGGTCAGATCGATAGCTCTCACGTAAACAAAGGGACGTCGCGTCTGGATGGATGTCGCCATGACGACGCGCGAACGTGCGAACGCGCGCGCCCGCGGATCGACCCAGTGCAAACGGCCGCGATGCATGCATGTTTTCGTCCACTTTCGCGATTGATCCGATTTATGTTTCTCGGCGGAGGCGGCGAGTATCGGATTAGTGCCCGACTCGAGTCGGTTTCGATATCGTGCGCGAAGAGGCAGAAGAAGAGGCGCATGGCGGAGGGAATCGTGCCGAACGCGCCGACGAACCGCGCCGCGCTCGCACGTTGCGCCTGCACGCCGGCTGCAGGCGGTTGTTGCTGTTGCGAGGACGTTGCCCCCAATGTTTACATCGCGCGCGCAGCGCACTTTTCATGCAGTCGCGCGAGCGCGCGCAGGGCGGCGCGCGGCGGCTGTGCGTGCGCGGGGAGCACCCGCGGCGCATCTTCGCCATCCTCTTTCAGCAATGTCACGACCGCCGCAGAGGTGAGCTTATTGCGTCGCGCCGTGAGTCGGTCGCGCCATGTTGTCGTGGTTTTTCTCGCGACGCCGGGGAAAACAAAAAAATGCCGGTCGCTCTGCCTTGAACTCTTCGCGCGCGCTCTCCTAGACGTTGGAAGGGCGAGGCGTTCCTCGATCTCAGGTAGCTGAAATGGGGGAGAGCTCTTTTTTCTTCCCATCATTATATTATTTTTACGTCGATGCCCCAAGGCTCCAGACGCATTCTAGACGAGTCTCGGCAGGTGTTTCGAGGAGTGAGACGCAAAAGCGCGTCTGGGTGTCCATTTTTGGGTACAATGAACTTGGGATTCCGATTCAACAGGTAGTCATGCGTCCTTTCCAGCTTGTTGATTCTTAAATCTTCGTGCTGCCCGACGCGACGATTTGTTTCCCAAGTTCGGGATCCCCGCGGACAAGCATGCGGAGCAAGTTTTATGTGTTTTTTTTTTTCGTCACTTTTGGAGCGTGTTGAGCACGCGGGGCGCTGGACGCCTGGCCAACAGGCGGGCCGGGGGCCGAAGGATGACGAAAAGCGAAAGTTCAATACTCGCGCGCGCGTCCTCCGCGTGAGTCGAGCGAGTAGCGCGAACCGGTGCTCTCTTCTCGGTCCGTCCCGGGCGCTAGGCAACCCGACGCCGCTGCCGCGGATAACGAACACGCGAGGGAATGCACTTGCCCCGACGACGCGCCAACTGGTTTGCGACGCGCCGCTCGCTCGCCTTCGGCTTGCTACGTGGGGGACGGCACGTAGCGCGCGCGCGGGTGCGAGCGAAACGGCATCAAAACAACGAACAGCTGATTGCCGAGGAGCTCGGGGAACGACCCGAGCCACGCACCGCTTTTGTACCTTTGTGTAACTTGCGTTAAACGCCGCACTTTATCGACCCGCTGGCGTCGAACAAAGAGATCCTTGCGCGCCGCGTCGACTCGTCCTGTCACATCAGCTGTTTTCGGCTGCGAGATCATGTCTAATCCGCGCGTTTCGTTTGTTTGCAGCCGATCTCCTGCACGTCCTACCAGTGCACTTGGAAGACGTGCATGTACATGACGCAGGTCGAGGAGCAGATGAAGGAGCACATTCGCACCGAGCATCTCAAGTGAGTCCGATCGATTTCGCTCATGTTAGCTTAAAACCAAGATGGCCGACGCGAGAGCACGCCAGGCCGTGTGCAGACGTGTGGAGGTGCGCGTGCCCAAGGCCGGCCGGCGCAACCTTGTATCGAACGGTATTATTCGCGTGCTCGGTCAGGCCGGGTCGAAAATAGAGTCGCGCCAATAATAACCGTACGTGAGAGATTCGTTTAGCTACAACGCGTGTGCTCTCTTTGCGCAGGGACAAGGGCGAGGAGGAGTTCTACTACTGCGACGTCGAGGAGATGACCAAGCTGCCGCCGGCGCCGCCGCCGCCGCCGCCACCGCCGACGATGATGATCAGGCAGCCGCAGCCGACGCTGTCGCACATGGACATGGCGCGGCCGCCGCACGAGGACCCCGAGTACCAGCGCCAGATCGTCGGCACGTTCCGGCAGCAGATCTACTCGGGCCCCATCGCCATCCCGCAGTCGCCGCACAAGCTGATGAAGCTCTCGCCGCGCCCGCACAGCCCCAAGATGCCCGTCTCGCCGCGCCGCGTGCGCGGCGAGAACAAGAAGTGCCGCAAGGTCTACGGCATGGAGCACAAGGAGCAGTGGTGCACGCAGTGCAAGTGGAAGAAGGCGTGCACGCGCTTCGGCGACTGAGCCGGCCGCCGGCCGCGGCGCGCGGCCGCACCGCTTGGGAGAGACAGCTCCGACAGCGCGCTGGAGATGCCCCCGGCCGCCGTGCGCGCGCTCCTGCGGCGCGCGCAACACGGCGACGGACTGCTCTGAAGCCACCCAATCGTGATCGCGTCGTACTGAACGGACGATATCAAAGTGTCGGACGCATGCGAACTGATCGATTTGCTATTCCATTCGTGCCCGAGTCGCACCGTCACACACACACACACACACACACAATCGTTGCTAGTCGTAAAACAAAACAATAATATTTAAAGAGAGCGCGCACGCGCGAATATTAACGTTAAAGTTTTACAGGAATTTAAAATAATGTTATTGAGAAAGAAAAAGCTGTAATGTCGATACTACGAGTAAGAGATCTTTGGCCCTCGGCGGCGGCGCGCAAGATGGCGTCGCGCGGCGTCGCCATGGCGACCGAAGCGCGGCGGGGCCGGCCGCGGCGCCGGCCCTCGCGAAACAATCTATCTAAAACTAGAAAAATCGATCTAAACGCGAAACATGCGAGTATACATTCTAATGAATTCGAGAGAACATCAACTGACTTTGCGAAAACTGCCAAGAACAAAATTTTCTACCGATATTAAATTAACGCTAACCTAAAAAAGAAAAACATGAGAAAACGAACGAGATGACAACCTTGTAGTTTCGTCAGCTTTTGCTGAAACATCCGATAATCGACGACACATAGACAACGTCTAAGCGTAGTTTGTAACGATAACTGAATATTACATATACATAAGGAGGAGAGCCGATAGAGAGCGTCGTGAGTTGTGAGAATCGTTTGGACGTTTATTTCGCTGATTTTGATTATATAGAGATATATATTTACAACATATTTTACCTTATTATACATATTACCATGTTTTAGATCTCAGAACGTAATAAGAGTACAATATTTCTAATTATTGCTATTTAATTAATTGACGACGGATTAAATAAACGAGATGTACTTTGTTGCATATAGGATATCAATATATATATATACACACACACACATACATAAATATCTACATATATATGCTACGGTGGTTAATAAGATATTATGTACTAATAAACGAATAAGAACGTGTAAATGATGAATGTACAGCGATCGGCGACTCGTGTACATAACCTATGTACATAACCTGCAACGCTACGCAACCAAAAGGCGCGTTCGTCTTGGAACCACCGCATACCGCATACTACATGATCAATTTTCTCGATGTTTACGCGTTAGGTACACTCTTAATCAATGTCTAACGTCTAACCGCAATGAAGGGCTATCTCGGTTGGCCGCGCTGGGCCGTTGCGCGCGAGGAGACCGAAATATCAAAATGTCTAGACTATAACGTTCGACGTTACGCATCGCGTCGCGCTGGATTTTGTTCGGATGCGTGCGACAATGGAGAGACATTCGCGGTGATAAACACTATCAGATTTCGCGAGTCGAACGCGATAGCGAGCGTGATTTTTTCCGAGTTTTAAGTATTTACATCCGACCGAAGGAGCATATATATACCTAGAGAGAGAGAGAATGCGAACACAACACATTATCTGTCTACGAATAAGCTAGTATTGTAGAACATTAATCGGCGATAAGATATCGTATGTCGAAAGGGGTTTTATATGACGCTGTTTTGCAACAAAACGAATGCCTATTATCGATCGCACGGTACCGCACGCGGAGGACTGACAATGAGCGGCGAGACGAATCGCATTCAACGACTGGACGCTGGCAGACGCGACGCAATTCGCTGACTGAAATCGGGCTGAAATTTGTTACGACGAGGACGACACGGTAGCGTTTCTATTGCCATATTTAAAACACGTAGGATTTACATTTGCATCGGCGGCCATAGATCGAGCTCGGCGGTCGGGCGAAATCGATCCCCGAGCTGACGGAGAAACCGAACGCGCCACTCTAGGGTTAAGCGAGAGCGTGAACGTTGCGAATGTCCAACAATCCGATTGTCCGTTTCTGTCGATTTCAATCATTTGCCACCAGCTTTTCCGCACGCGCGAGCCGGAACGAGTGCGAACGCCTTTTTCCAAAATCCTCCCCGCTCTCGAGAAACAAACGCAACGCGCAGTGCAACGAGACGCGCGAAATTCTCTACACGAAATCCAAAAAGAAACCAACCAAATATTTACAATTACAATACGATTTACACGAATGTAACGCAATAACATGCAAGTAAATCTAAGTTATAGTTATTCGTTTATGATTACATACCATAATTGATAAGTTTAAGCGGAGGCTATCGACGGCGAGAAAACGAAATTTCAATATCGGTTTTCGATTCTGTTCTCCTCTTTTATCTTTCAAGTGATTGAGTTTTTTCCGTATTTTCGACGTTCTCATATGTCTCACATGTAATTTATATCATTTTTTGTTTGATTGCGAAAGTTTAATTTACCATTTAATCTAACATTTTTTTTTGAATGTATATTGTTATGCGATTGCGTATCTGTTTTATGATAATTTGCAATGTTAAGAAATTATTTATGTAGATCTAGCCGAGCGTAGTTAATTTTTTTTATTTGTATTAAGTTATTAGTTAATTGTGTGCAGTTTACTCATGTTTCATTACCTCTTAGTCCTTCATTTCGATGTTTTGCGCGCCGCATTGGACGCGACTATCAATTAAAATCGAACGATCACGTTTTTATTTATCTCGTACCTTTTAATTCCCGATGAGCGACAGCTGGGGCGTATACTCTAAAATTTACTTACTAGTATTTAATTGCGCAATAAGCATATACAGTTATGTTCACAATCAGATGTAGTAATTATAGCGTATTACCATATGAAGAAAGTTAATGTTCGTTTATATTAATATCGTCTATGTAAGATATGATTATGTTATAACAAACAATTTGAAAGTATTTTATAAAGATATGTTATTTGATTATATTCGAGTCGTCTTTCTTTTGGCTTTTTAACGCTTTGAACGTCGTTTCTTCCTTGATCATCTCGCACGTTTGGAGACACGCACACGAGCGCCGGGCCTGCCGTTTGAGGAACAGAGAACAAGTCCTCGAATTGTACATTATGTATGACTTAAAACGCCTTAACATTAGGTTCGTCAATTGCACAAAAGAGTGGACTTTGCTAAAACAAACGACGACTACAACTGTAAGCGGATAAACGTATTATATTATAAATTAACTTGCGTACTACCTGCGTATACAATGTGTTGAAGATGTTTCTAGAATTTATGCGCATAGTTAAGTCCCGAGGATATTTTAGAGATCTTTTATATCGAAAAAATCGTTGACGTTCGTATATATTGTAAGCAATGAGTGCGTGTGTAATCAGTGCGCTGCAGCTTCGTAATAAAAACGTATTTTTGTTGAACGACGCGACGAGCTCCGAACGAAAGAGTTGCAATGAGTTTTGAAGAGACATGTTTCGCGAATTACGAAATGATATTGACAGACGCGTTAGATTTGCACATCGGATGATACGCAGATGGTCAGGCAGAGTATTTCTAAGCTAACTAAACTTTGTTTGACGCGGTTTCGTTAAGACAGTTTAAGCGACAAGAGATTATAAATGTGGAACTTAAAATTATACACAGAAGTATATTAAAAAGATATGTCTATGATAAGATATTACATTTTAATGAATGAATGAGAGAAAATACATATATTTAATAAGTATTTACAGTAATTTTCATTAAATTCCTCGAATTCCTTTTCCGTTTTCTGATGGAAAGGAACGTGAAGTCAAGGAAAGAAGAATTTTTCGCTGGTTTATTGTTCGAAGCGTAAGAGCATTTTATTCTCGACAAATTTGTACTATTTTCATGACAAATTAATTCGTAATTTCAGCACAAATAATGAAATACATTCTTAATGCGTCGTCAGAATTAAATATTTCTTAAACTACATCGTAGCGACATCTATCATCATATATTGCAACTACAACGCGTAATCCAATACAACAAACTCAAATTTCAACTATTGGTAAAGAAATTTATAACGTTCCATCGGTCAAACCGAAAAAATGATTTATTCTTTACAATATAGCACATATACGATTACAATTCGATGAGTTGTTGAAGCAGAAATTATTAAATTTGTTCCTGAAAAATATCCCTGAATCTAGATCGCAGCGCCATCTAACAGATTTACCTAGAACCACTTATTTAAAACTTGAAACAAGCGTCAGATGAAATGTTCGTTACAAACATAACCTTGACATAGATCATATTTTTACGTCTTCGCGCTTTACGAAAGCTTTAAACTTAAAAAACAATCTATTTTTATTAATTTTTATTAAGTTATTATACTTGCGCGTACGTATTTTACCTAGTTTAGACGATGTTGTGCAACTCCTGGTGAATTTTCGGATCGTAAGTCAAACTTTGGAGTTATCGAATTGATATGCACGTTCAAATGATCGCCCTCTTATTAGATATGAATAATTGATCACTTGGAGCGACGCCGAAGTTCATTGCCTCCACGACGCGTGCAGTGAAATATGTCAATCAATGTAACAGTCAGTGGCAATCCAATTAAAATTCACAGAGGCAAATTGGTCACAACTGATGTGCAAGATGCAGACAAACGAAGAAAGATGCGCCTGCAGCAGGTAAATTAACATCCTTCATTAGCTTAATTAATTTTAATGCTGTGTGTTTGTAGGTCAGACAACAATCGAAGGAGCTTGCAGCTCAAGTTAGAAATAATGTGAAGAAGGCAAAGAACAAGCAGCAAAGTGACTTTGAAAAGAACAATCAGGCAAAGTTAAAGGAATGGCAGAACAAGAAATTGTTGCAATTACAAAATGTCTACGAGGATAATGTCAAGGAGATTGGCACTGGCCATGTGCAGGCTCAGGTTGATGAAATTGAAGAGATTCGAAGGATCGAAAGGCAGAAAATCATCAACGATGAGATGGCATCCAGAAGGGGCAAATCTGCACAGGAATTGCTGCAAGTCAAGAAAAATGAACAGAGTTTACAGAAAGCCAGGCCTAGGCAAGCCAAACAGTTTGCCAGAGAGGTGGAAAATGCTAGGGCTGCCATGATCGTGTCACAAGCCACTAGGAAAACTCCCAAGAAGAAAGTTACTAAAGGAAGTTTTACTATTGTTGAGGAAGAGAGTAAAATTGTCCCGGATCAAAATGATCAAGAGGAGGAGGAGGAGGAGGCGCAAATTATTCAGGTACCTGATTCACCAGAATGTCCAAAATCACCTGTGCAAAGTACAAAAGAAAAGAGTTCTCACTTTGAAAGAATACCAGAAGAAGTTGGTCCAGTTCCATCTCATGTATCACTTGAAAGAGAGAATCAGGGTAGAATTGAACCAGTTGCAAGTGTTCTGAGAAGTCCTACAAGTAAGTTTTCGGATGTTTGATACTTTTGTTGTTGTTTTGTGGTCTTATTGTACGTAATTAATTACAGAGCGATTTAGACACGACGCCTCAAGTCGCGTCTCGATTGTAACCATGGAAGTGCCTCCGGATACGAGAATTTCGGACCGGATTAGAAGTCGACATCTCATAACGTCGATGACCGATATTGCGGAGGACTGCGCCACCCCGATTCACGCAAATCGCGAACGCGTGCGCGAAAACGCCGAGAACAAAGAAAACCGAAGCGAAAATCGCACGAAAAACTTTTCCACATCCACCCAACCGGGCGTATCGATATCCTTTGCGCCGGAGAACAATGTCGTTACCTGTCCCATTTGTGTGCAACATGCGAGTCCTTTCGACCGCGCGTGCGCGTGTTCCAATGTGCGGACGGTTTGCGTTCCGAGCACGCAAACTTGTCCGGCGTCGCAGGTATCGCAATGCACTGGCGGCTCGCAAGCTCACACTCAAGCGCCTTCGCAAACGCACCGCTCGCACAATTTCGAAATTCCGTGTAAACCGACCGTTCGGCTTGCGCAAGAGACTTACGCCCCGCAGTATTCCCAGCAAGACGCTGGTTCCAGCAGGGAATATCGACGCGTTAGAAACTTCGATCGGAATAATCGATTCGGACATCATTACATCACCGACACTTCGCACGTCCATCGCGTGCGGGACGACGAGCTGGCGTATTCCGATCTAGAGGCTGGTCCCTCGCATCGGCGCCATGGTCACACGCGCCAGACGGGCGAATTCACCAAGGTTGCGGACGAACGCGCCAAGATGGCCGATATCCGAGGCAGGAAGGCCATGGAAAAGGAGAACATTCAGCGGGACTATCAGCAGTTGATGAAGAAGCTGCCCGCGTTGCAGAAGCAAGGTCGGATCGCGAGTTTGAATCCGGCGAAGGACAAATTGCACATGTCCGGCGCGAGAAAAAAGGAACTGGAGCGCAAGCGACAGGAGCACATGGAGCGCGCGTTCGAAAAGGTTGCCCCTCCAACGATAACTATCCCCGAATCGGTTGACATTCAGTCGAGTTGTCCTTGTCCGAGTTCTCCCTCGCGTAAAACCACCACGAAATCGGTAGGTACCTGGAAAAAGTCCCCCGAGAAAAGTCAACAGACTAAAGACACGTCCACTTCATCCCCCGACACCAACAACCTTATCACATTATTGCAAAAACTGAAAAACCAGAAAGAGGAACTTCTCAAGGAGTGCAAAGACTTGCCGCAGGACAGTAACTTCTATAACATTATCGAGGACCTCGACTTCGTCGCCAAAACTAAAGATCAAGGTAAACACAAGAAAGTGCAGACCGAGAGAGAACGAAAACAATCCGCGCAAGAGAAGGTGCACAAACAAGTGCTGATTTTACAAAACACTAGCACTCAGACAAGTCCGAAGGTGACTTCCGTTGCTTCCAGCAATGGGGGATCAACTCCTGCCGTCGTGGAACCTCCCAACAAAGAACCCAAGACTAACGAGTCGAAAAAGAAGGACGCGAATGTTTGTTCGTGTAAGGAACGGGACAAATTGTGCGAGATCTTGATTAAGATTCGGGATTGTCCCGCGCATTCGAATCAGAAATCTGATAGCGACGAAAACATGCCGGAGGTGATCGTGAACCGGAAGAAATTGCAAGATTCGACCAATCTGGAGTCCGGGAAATCCAGAAAGACAAATCATACGAAGTCCGATCCGAGGTCGGATGATAGTTTGAGGAGTATCAGTCCCAAGCGGTCCAGGTCGGAATCTCCGAAGAAAATGCCGAGTAAACCACCAAGTCCTAAGCAGAATATTCGAAAAGTCGAAAAAATTAAGAAACAACCAACGAGGCATACTCAAGATTCTGTTCAGTCGACAAACGATAATTGGAAACAGCAATTTTCGTTGAGTTCCGCGAAGCAGGACGAAATTACTTCCAGCACTTCGTATTATAGTCCCCCGGATTATAGTGTGCAAGATGCTAGGCGGCAGAATGTTACTTCTAAGGCGCATGGTTCTCTCGCGGAGGAAAAGGTGTCGGACATCGCCGTAAATAACAAACTGTTGGTTTACATCAACAGGATGTTGGAGATTTCGAAGGGGAACTTGGACATGCTGGCTGGGAACGTTTCTTCTGTTAGCGACGTCCCTACCCCGGGTTCTAGTGTAATTAACATGCGATCAAACCGTCCCCAACGCCAACCGGCAGCGACTAATACAGAGAATCACAATGATTCGACGCAGATCGAGAAATTGTCGACTCTATTGAAGTATTTCAATCTCACGCCGGGAGACTTCAGGAGTTTTATTAGTATTCAATCGACCTCGAGCGTTTCGAGGACCAGGAGCAACTCGACGGCATCGTGCAGCACTCGGTGCAGTTCCCAGCTCTCTCAACGTTCCGTGAGCACACAAAACGGCGGCGTTACGCATGCATTGTCCCTGGAAAATTACACGCAAACCCCTCCGAGTGCAAGTGATCCCGTGGTCGAGCAGTTCGCGCAGTGGTCGGAGTTGTGTCAAGCGAGAATCAATAACTTGACCCAGATGATCGATAAAGTTCGGATGGAAAAGAAGGAGATGTTGAGCGCGCGCGATGATATGAAATTCGATTCACTGGAGAAGAGCAACAACGCGACGAGTTATTTGAATTTGCCAGCTGGTTCGGCTTCGTCGAGTCCACACAGTCCAAGTTTAGAGCAGAAACAGTTGGATCAGCGCTTGCTTCACGTCCAGATGGATGCCCCCGATGGAGCGCGTGATGTGAAGGCAGAGGCGACTAGCGCTAGTTTTAAACAGTCTAGAACTGATCGTGACGTACAGCAATTGTTAGAATTATCCAAGCAGCATTTAGATTTAGATAGGGACAGCGTTGAAAGGTATCTGAAGCTGATTGATGTGGAGTTACAAGCCCAGAGGAACAAATCCCCCGATAAGAACGTGAAGCCTAAAACTCCCGAGAAAGAGACGGACAAGGCGATTAATTTTATGCCAATGTTAGATATTCCTAAGTTGCCCAAGCTGCAACAAGTCTCCACGGCTTCTGGTAGTTCGACAACGATATTGGCGAGTGGCAAAGGCAGGAAACCACCGGTGACAAGCAACGCGCTGCGGTTCAACGACGTTATCCATGAATTGTCTGCCATACCAGAAGCTGAGAACTCGCGATTATCGAAAAGTCCCGCGAGCAGGAAATCGGCAAGTCCGCAAAAACGGCTGGTTGCGCAAAAGTCTCCCACAAAGTCTCGCAAATCTCACAAGGAGAGCGATTCGTCCGCGAGCGAAAAGTCGAACGAATCTGTCGAGTCGATGCTCAAGACGATTGGGTTGGACTGGGCGATAACGAGTCTGAAAATCATGAACGCGGCGAATAATAATTCGTCCAGTTCGTCTTCAATAGACCAAAGGAGAGGTTATCAAGCAATGAAGAACGTGTCTACCTCTACGGAAAATTCGCCGAATAATTTGCAACGCACCTCGACACCGGTACAAGTCACTAACAGATCGCACAGTCCCAAAGCTCACAAGTTCATTAACAGCGGGGAGAGCGAATTGTCCCCGGTGCATCGTGTGGAGAGAAGAGGGACGCGCTTAGAGCAATCGCCCGGAAGGGACTCCAGTCAAAACACGTTCCACACGTTGCCTTCGCAAACGAACGACGACAGCGATAGTTAATTAGCAAACGGACGCAAATTATTGTTGTGTAGCGATTCTATGTAATTATTGTATTTGTAAGAAATTTTGATCATTTTAACGCATAAATTATTGACGCACGTAAGGTTTTGAGCGTTTTTTAATTTAATTTAAAAAATCGGTAACAAAGTTTGGTTCGTTCAACCAACAATTCGCCTACACGTGGTTGTTATCTTCCATCAGCGCTTTCCCATAGTGCGTGATCATGTAGTCGTGATAGTAGATCATGATGCAGAGCGGCTGGCCCATGATAATGGAAGCCCAGACGACCACGTTGCCAAATCTCGGGCCGAACTTCTTCTCGGCGAACTTGGAGACGTGCGACAGGGGCACCTGCGCCATCATGCCCATGAACGCCCAGATTTTGAAGGTTTTCAACGGCACGCTGACTAAATACTCGTGGAAGAAGGCGCTCACGAAGAAGACCGCCAGGGCGCCCACGTTGCGGCTGTAACCCATGCCCACTAACGGCAGATAAAGGTGGCGGACTGCCCAACGATGCACGGGCATGTTCCACGAGCGCCAGAACGTGTCGATGTTGTTGGCGTTCCACCAGTCGCAGTAGAACTTCCGGTCGGCGAAGTGCATGATTTCGCCCACGAGGTTCAGGAAGGAGTGGAAGACGATGTAGAACATGCACAGCCAGAATAGATGGTTTGGCAACTGACGGAGCAGATGACGGATTAGTCTTCATTAACTTC
>JARRAA010025374.1:0-51636 GCA_030557295.1 Ecitodaemon sp. MM-2014 | reverse complement strand
TTCTATTAGCTCATCACATATGCTCACTAATGTTTTTCGAACTACACGCGCTGTTTATTCGAACATACATTCAGAGAAATCTTTCATGTCAGATGCACTCACTTCTCGCATAATTTCTGCTCCATGGTTTACAAAAACAATATTCACTAGCACGCCAACACTCATAGCTAGTCTCTGGACGAATTGTTTAACCTAGTCGAGCATTTTATCAAAATTTTCATATGAGAACGTCACCGAAATAAGTGAAAAAAAGTTTGGTAATGCCCACTGTCATCACTTGTATTTTTATCCGTTTCTATGGGGATCCTCCGGAAAAAGTCGCTCGTTATTTCCAAGTAGGCTTAAAATTCGCATGAGATTATTAACCAAATTAAACTCGAGTATCGTAATATCAAGCTGATTGTTTGCTCTGAAGTGGATTCACACAGCAAGAGTTATCACACTTTTTTTTATCAGACGGAAAAAGTCCTTCACATTATTTTCCGTCCGATAAAAAAGGCAGGGGATGCGGGCACTTTTCGACATCCGATTTAGATAATTGCGAAATTAATTATAACAAAAATCTGCAATAATCAATCCAAGTGCATTATGTTGCTCTTCAAAAATTAAAAACGCGTTATTTCAGTTCCGCGAATATACTACTTTACTACACGAGACAATGCTTTCATTTCATAAGGAGATAGGAATACTCATTGATCGATACGATCTAAGCACTTAAACTATTCAGCACCTGAGCGAGTGATCAAAATTCATTCAATATGACTTAACGGTTGACGCAAACGAGATTATCTGGGAGACATGCCACTTCAAATTCGGTTGACTATAGTATAAAAGGTTCGTCCCTGTCGAAATCTATCAATCATCTTTTTCGAGCATTCTAGTGTGTAACTTTCAAACATCACAAATATCAAAATGCTGTTAGAAGTATTCGGTTGTTTAGTGGTGGGCCTGTTGAGTTTCTGGTTCTACAGATATCAGTACTATTACCGCCATTTGAAAAGTATCCCATCGACGAGAGTCTGGCCCTTGATTGGTAACATATTGGATTTCAAAGACGTGGAACGAACGTTGGAAACCTTCCAGGGTTGGATGCAGAAACTGAAAACGAATACGTTGAGAATTCATTTGCCCTTTAACGCTGCTATTACAACAAAGGATTATAAATTGATTGAGCATATTCTGAGCAGTCCTACTTTGATCAACAAGGGTTACCAATATGATTTCTTTGTGCCTTGGTTAGGGAGAGGACTCTTTACCAGCTCTGGTGAGTTGTTGACGTTCTTATGGCAACATAGTTTCAGTTTTATTCATTGATTATTTTGTAATAGGGCAAGAGTGGCGTAAACAGAGGAAAATCATCACACCGACGTTCCACTTCCAAATTCTGGAACAGTTTCTCGACGTGTTCAACTCTAACTCTGCCATTCTCGTCTCTCGCCTTCGGAAGCAAGTGGGCCAACCTGCTGTTGATGTTTTCCCATTCTGCACCCTCTGTACTTTAGATATTATTTGTGGTGAGTCATACCGCCCTCTCTCTTATGTTGAATCCCTGCTAAAAAAATGTTCTTGGTTAGAAACTGCAATGGGTACTAAGGTCAACGCCCAACTTGAAGAAACCTCCGCATACGTTCAGAGCGTCCACACCATGGCTCGATTAGTCCCAGTACGTTGCGTGAACCCTCTGTTACAAATCAGCTGGATCTATCGTCACACAGCTCTCTACCAAGAAGAACAACGTTGCTTGAAGGTGCTCCATGGACACACTGACGAAGTAATCCAAGCAAGGCGTCAACAACTAATGGGCATCGGCGGTAAGATCGAAAACATCTCACAGGAAGATGAGGTAGGTCGGAAAAAACGCATGCCATTCCTCGACATGTTGTTCCAAGCCACAATCGATGGTAAACCTCTCACCGATGAAGAAATCCGAAACGAGGTGTCGACGTTTATGTTCGGTGGACACGACACTACGGCCACAGCAATGGCATATGTCCTCTACTGCCTGGCGCACAATCCAGACGTCCAGCAGAAAGCATTCGATGAATTACATCAAATTTTCGGGGATGATCCAACCAGACCCGCCACGTACACCGAAATACAAGAAATGCGTTACTTGGAACAGGTCATCAAAGAAACGTTGCGATTGTATCCTTCCGCGCCGTTCTTTTCGAGACGAGTATATGAGGATTTCACGTTCGATGGGGTGACATACCCCAAAGGTCTAACGATCAGTATCTTCGCATACGGCGTTCAACGCGACGCCGAACACTTCCCCGAACCCGAAAAGTTCGACCCTGAAAGATTCTCGCGAGAGAACTACAACGGCAAGAAACCGTTCTGCTTCATCCCATTCAGCGCGGGTCCCAGGAACTGCGTGGGTCAGAAATTCGCCATGATGGAATTGAAGGCCATGCTCAGTTCGATTCTGCGCTCATTTGTCCTGAGGCCTGCGACGCCAGAGCACAAACTGAAGATAATCGCGGCCACAATGTTGAAGGCAGTGAACGGAGTCAGGATCGCGTTCGAAGAGCGAAAATATTAAGTTCGACTTAGGCACGTATTTATTTTATGAATTGAGGATATTAAATATCTGTTGCTATGGAAGCTTTAGGATTTAAGGATTAGTGATGATTATGTACGTTGTAAGATGAAGTATGATATCGATTATTTATACCTATCAATATTTTTTATATTGAAAATTGTGCGAGTGTGTGTTGAGTGTGTGGACACTCATAGAGAGGAAAGTAAAAAAAAATATATAAAAGAAATTTGAATTGCTGTTTACCAATTTGCTAATTAATGCGGATAATTTGGAATTTTTAATAACCACGTCCAAATCGGTCCAGACAATATATTCAATTATCCAACATTTTATTTTAATACTTCCATAAAACAAAATGAATCCTGTACAAACCAAATAAATATGCGTAAGTATTATTGATTGATACTAGTATATCAATCAGTACATCGGTAAAATACAAAACATTATAATTACTCCAAGAAAATACCCTAAACCTGACACCTAAACGTACTCAACGGCACAACTGAAGGAACTACACATTTGATAATAATTAATTAATCGACAATAGTACAATACAATATGTTTGCTTTTATCTTGCGTTATCGTTTGATACATGCGTATTATGATTAATAGTTAATAGATAATCGAGTAGAATTCACAATGCAATTTAATATAATTTGCAATGCACAATGTACAACGAACCAAAAACATCGTAGATGGAACATCTCCGGTCAAAGACGGACAATCAAAGAAGTGATCACTTCTCTGCAAAAGTATACGAGTACTTGTAAATGGACATCACATTCGATGATCAATGATTTGTCAAACAATTCCCAATACATGGCGAGCGCGCCGCTTATCGTTACGTGTTTGTACAAAGTCGTACAAGTCGCATTAATTAAAAACGACGCGTGCGAAAATAAATTAAGTACACAAACATTAAGTGCACACTCAAACGACACTTATAAGAACTTATAGCAAGAAACTCGTTTGTGTATATTTCATGTTATTGCTTTTACACGTCTTGAAACCTTCAATTCTTCAAAGTCGTACGTTTCGCACCACATTTAGTAACTTTACGATACGAAGTATAAACGCACTTGAAAAAGTACCAAATCACATAGAAAATAATGTCGATTGTGTCGGACACAATATTACGTTAAATTATTCAAAGTTAAACAAAGAGAACGCAACGGAAAATATCCAAATGATGATATGTTCGTAACTTTGCGTATTTTCCTGATGTAAAATGAATCTAATCTAAAACTATCACCCTACAAATTATGTACACATTATTCTCTTTAATTCTAGTTTAGCTTAACTTACAATTAGGTTCACTTATCGGTTTATTTAGTTGTTTTCGGTAAGTCAATGTCATTTCAGTTGCTCCTAGGGGCTGTAAATCTATACAAAGTTATATTGTTCGTTATCTTCAATAGTCGTATCATCACGCTTACGTGCTATAAAATTTACAATTGTTATTCGTATGATTTCGCATGTCTGATCTATACGTCAACGGTGCCATCAAGTTTCCAACCGTTGCTGTCAACTAGCCAAGCTTTCAGCTCACGTCTACCCTACGTTTCTCTATTGTACACGTTTGTCTAGACCTTTACATAATTGTTTCGTATTTTAGTATATTTCCAAGGGGATTTTATCGCAGTTACAACCCGAATATTATATAACCTGAAATAAAATTTTACAGTCCCTTTCAGGCGCGCTTTAAGGATCATTTTAGCACATGATTCTTTAGTTCATTCATTCATCAATATGTAATTTGTGTAAATATTAAATATTTTGATTGTGACATGTATAAAACCACTAGAAAACAGTTTTAATTCCAATTGATTGCAATCTAGTGTAATTTCGCGCCATTGTAAGATATTTTGAGGTTAGGTTATGATAGGTTATTCTTGCATCCTTTGATATTAACAAGTACTTCCTCCCAAACTGGATTTTACTTCTTCAGTAAGAAAGTACTTGAGTCAAATTCGTTTTATATCAAATTGAAAGATGTCCCTGCATGTTGTTTATTATAACTGCGCAACCCCTACTTTAAAGTACGTCTTGATGTGCCCGCCGTTCGCCATATTTGAGTTTTTACATTTTATACATTTTAAAAGTTTATGCTTAGAGCGTACGTTTAGCTTCAAAACGCTCGTTTAGTTCAATTTATTATCCAATTATTACAGTCTGTATAATGATTATTCAATTGCAAGATTTTTTCATTTTGATTGTTTTTATGTTCACTGTTCTACGCTCCGAAACATCGACTTATTTCGACTTGAAACACTTCTAACACTCATCGTTAACAATAAGCCTTCAACATCGCAATGCTTATTATTTACACCGACAGCAACTAAGGTTATGTTGAGCAAGTACAGAAGTATCATACAAAACAACGTATACCCAAATCTTACAAAGCGATTGCGATATTTGCCTAGCCAAGTCTACGAGTCTAATTGCAAGAGTCTAGAGCCTGACTTGAGTCGACGGGTAGCTTTTAATGCAACGCTAGGTGGCGCTACGTACGATGACGTCGTCGTAAAACCGGCGAATCGTATCTGCATAAATATAAATCCATATGTCGTCCTTTAGTCGACATTATGCTGAATAATGAACTGCTAGAAAGCTATGGCTATGACTTGATTTTCTACGGTGCTTCGTTCGTGTAAGCTGTTACAAAATATTCATAAACCTATCACATGTTACAAAATACCATCAAAAAGTTTCACAGGCTTCTTTACTGGTTGTACTGTTTTTTAGCCTACAACGAGAATTTATTTGCGTGCTTGTTATTTTGCTTCGCGTCGTGTTTTTCATAACATTCGCGAAACAATAGCTTTGTGAAGTTTACTGTAAAACGACTAAGGAGCTTTCAGCAAAGAAGATTTATTGGAGGACCTTACAATTGTCGGTTTTGCCAAAAAACGGAACTCTATAAATTTAGCACCACATTTATTATGTTTTATTACGAGTAGGATCAATATTCATTCATTTCTTGTGAATTATTACACAGCGATATTTTCAAATGTGGGTGGGGAATAATTTCGTAGCGTTTTGTCATGGATTTCTGTTATTCGACATATCCTACTAATAAAAAATTGAAATGCCTTATAAGACGTACTAGAAGTAAACACTTATAAACATAACATTTATGACTTCTTTGGTTTTTCTTCAAAACTAACCTTTTGTTACGCCTTTTTTGTTAAGCTCGGAACGCTCCAGGCATTTTTCAAATTCGCAAGGGACTAAGAATCTTTGTTCCTAATGCAATGGAAATTGACGAAAATCGATGAAAACTGGATGCTACAAACTTACTCCCCAACTTACTAAGTAAAATTAGGCCGTGTCCGCAAATAATTTTCGGGCCGCTTTAGCCCCTCTAACTTTACAAACGAAACGATTTCAATGATTTTACTTTAAATCATGATATGTTACTTCGGATTTCACGCTCTACAAATCTACACATTGCTTCAAAAAGCACTCAAACTTAGATTAACATGAAAAAACATTTCTTGGAATGTTTTGACTTAAAATTCTCCACTGTCTGCACATCCTTACAAAACAAATACAAAATCAACCATCCCTACTCTAATTTTATTACAAGTCTACAAATGTACCAACATTACTGATTAACTCTCTTACATGTTATTCTTTTCTCCTTACTCTGTGTGTAATTTCTTACTAATTATCACTTGCCGGACGCTACTAAACGGTTAAAGTACTCTTAAATTATTGTAATAACGATTAGCCTATTTTCTACACTATGTACAGTGTACGCAATTTGCTTCGTTGGAAGGGCTGAAATTCTTTTGTTCGTCGTTTTGGGCAGAAACGATTGCCAAATATTTCGTACCTAAGATACGCCAGACCCAGGCCCTTTTCGGTATTTTGTGATAATTAATAATCAAGACGTTGGCAGTACTTATTTGATAATCGTACAAATCCTTTCGGTATATCAAGTGAAGTTTCGTTTTTATTCGCTCGATAACTGAGCTCCTGCAGATAATAATTCCTGACCTAAAATATAATTCTAAGCCCAGTGTTATCGTTTAATCGCAAGTTAATTCATTTTCGCGTTCCTCTTAGTGCTACGATGTATGTGCAGTATAAAAAGGTGAAGAGTTGATTTTTACATTGACTCCATTTGTTCGGTGAGCTCCAAAATAGGCGACTCGCTCAATGGCAGTAATGGCGGCCATGCGCTTCCGGTGAGCTGCAGGCCCTGCCAAAGAAACAGACTATGCTACAACCAGCACCTCGCCTTCGCCTCAGCCACCAAACAACTTCAACTAAACACTCAGCGCATTAATAACGAATAAGTCGGATTAAATGTGGGTAACAGGGACGCAACTCACAACACGGAACGCAAAAATTCGGAGCACGTTTCACGCTCATGCCGTGAATCTAACAACACACATGCGGAACATCGTAAACATTCTTTAACATTTTCACCTTACACGCATCGTAACATAACCAATCGAGCAACACAAACGGAGGTCACGGATCGTGCATATTAAAGAATAAAAAACGATTCGGATGTTTTTATTATAATAAATACTTTTTTAATCGCCAACAAAACAAAACAATATTAGGTAAGTGTAAATCGTAATTTTTTCTTGGAAAAAATCGCTTGGTTATCAGTTTATTAATACATTAAAATTAATCGTTCTTTAATGATTCGCTAGTGATTAATTTTACTAAATATGTTGGAGATATTCTTCTCTTCATCTACTCTTATTGTTAGGGTTTATGATAATAACACAGACAAGATCAGCAGCCCGATTCAACTCAGATCCTATGACATTTGCGATCTAGCTCGAAGTTCGAACTCGAAATGAGCTGAATCGGCGATCAGATTAATAACTCAACAACTACATGTTTGTAAGGACTAACTAATGATTTGAATGATAAATATTAAAGAAAATCGGGAAGATAAAGAGCAACACTTTGAAAATGTCTAATTAAAACGACTGTCAATATTTCTCTTACGATCGTGCTTTGATGATTGAAATCATAATCTAAGGTTTTGTACGTCTCATGATCTTCCCTAGCTCTAAACTCTAAAGCTACTGGTGTCCTGTGCGTATTAACCAACTACACAATTAGTAAAATCAATCCAACTACAGCCAGTCCATGTCTATACCTGATTCCAGCTCGCTGTCGTCTGCCATTGCGGTGGAATGTTGGCATTCGCATTGGAATTCCCCGCCTGCATGTCCGAGATTTGACAGGACGCTTGTAAGCTGCCCGGAAGGGCGTTCCAGGCTTCTCCGCTTGCGTTCGTCGCGCCCTCGACCAACGCCTGAAAGGCCAGCAGCTCCTTGCTTTCCACTTCGTTAAGTGGTAACGGCGGGAGCACGGGTTGTTGCTGCGCGATCTTGTAGCTGGCTTGTCGCAGCATTTGCCTCCTCGCCAAAGAGTGACTGTCTATGCTGCCCGCAGTGACGCCTCCGAGGGACTGGTGTTGTGACATCGCGCATTGTTTCTGCAGGACTTGACGTTTTTCCTGTAGCAAACGCCTCTGCATCGCCGTTTGCAGCTGGAGCGGAGGTTCCGGCGCCCCGGCGTAACTGAAGTTGTCCGGCAAGCTGACACGTTTCGTTCCTCGGGGTTGCAAGTACTGCGTGTGTTGTTTCTGACGTTGCGTTACTTCCTCGGGGGGTTCGCGCGCTTGGTACTGCGATTGAAGGCGTTGCGCTTCGCGTTGCACCAGATGCATGTCGAGCACGCCTTTGGCCTTGGCGTTCTCGCCGAGTTTCTGGGAGTTGAACGCCACCACCCCGGTGGGATGCGCGCAATCTTGCTGAGCAACCTGTTGAGCCACCAACCCGTCGCTAGCGCGTCTTCCTTCGCGGAAATCAACAGGACTCCGCGTTACGCCGCGCGTGGCTTTGTAGCTGCCTACGTGCACCAGCGGGTTGTGTTTGTGTAGCGCCGACCTGGTGTTGGAGTACTTTACAGAGGAAACCGCGTTGCTCGTCAAGGCGGTCGCTTCCGGCAGCAGGCCGCGGGTCTCCGTCGACGTGCAACTCGGCAAACTGTTCGTCAACTCGCTGGACTCGCTCAGCGGATATTCCAGACTTTCGAAGTTACTATCACAACTGAGATTCTGGGACAGGGACTTGGAAGTGTTGAAGTTCGTCACAACCCCCGAGGAAGAGCTCGAGGAGGCGTAGGATAACCTCGGAGTGTGCGTGTGCGTGGTGTGGACGTCCTCTAGATCAGTTTCGACTCCCTCGTCGGTCGAACTGGAATACTGAGTTTGCATTTCTGCGCTGCGATAAGCTCCTGCCCCTACGCCAACGCCGCTCACACCCCCACAGCTACTAACAAACAAAATACATGTTAATGCAACACCAATTGCGTCAAGCACTTCGTTGTGGTACCTGTAGAACCTCGTGAGAGACCCCGAACTAGCCCCGACTTTGTTCTCGTTGTCCATGCTGGAGTTCTGCACGAATCCGTAGGTGCTAGGCATGTGGTTGAAGAGGTCCCTGAAGGGCATGCCATTTCCCGTTCCGGTCGCCGCTACGGAGCTGTTAGCAAGCGCCTCGTTGCTCACCGGGCCTACAGCAGATTGTTGCAGAGTGTTCATCAGTTTGCTCGCTTCCGTCGCAAGGTTGAAAGCATTGGCGGACGCTTGATTAAGGATCTTGAGAGCGTCCTCGCTATTGGTAGCGGCTAGCAGCTTAGCGGCATCGATGCCGTGCGAGGGAGGAGAGTCGCAAACTCTAGGGGCAGGGTTACACAGCTTACTGTTGCTCGCCGTAGGTGTCGTCGACTGATGAAGAAGTCGGCGGCAATCTTCGGTGGTGCTCGCCCTGTTGATCTTTCTCATCGCTTGCTCGGCCACGCTCGAAGGCCGCCGGCGTTGGACGTCTCGGCTTCCGGTTTGCGTATGGGGCTCACCGACCAGCTGGTTCCTTAACTTGTCTAAGAGGAGATAGTAAATAGCCGCATGGTGGTCGTAACTGCCCAGTCTTATTGACTGCAAACGAAAGCGTTCATACAAATTAGGCGGCAAAGGTTAACGTTCGAGAGGGTAAGAGGTTGGGAGGGTAAACACGGTCACGTTGACTGAACTTAGCCGCGGTTAAGGTAATTGAGGTGATGCTAGGCTGTGGTCTATTTACTTCTCTCGTTTTGCCGCTGTCGATGTTCAAACTTTGCATCAAACGCAGTATTTGCTCGTTGGGCTGCGAGCTGGATGTCGGCGCTGTGGGCGGCAGGCTGGGCGGCACTTCCATCTGCATCCAACGGTGCCTCTTGATCTGGCTGATGCAATACCGTTTATTGGGTTCTAATACTAACATTTTTCTTATCAGCGACTCGCAATCTGCAATTCAAACAAACGGGGTGAGGATTTTAATGCCGAATTTTAATACACTCCGAAAGCCTAAGCGTTTCAATCAACATTTTTCAGATTACGCTGCCCCAGGCTCTCGGGACGTTGTGCTTGAACTTGATATTGTCATTAATCGCGGCGGTTTATGGCAGGATTAAAATTCCTTTTTCGCCCACACGCGAAAATTCCAACGCCCACTCGCAAACAACACCCTGCAGAAGGGCAGGCGGAAGGCGGCGAAGTGGGGGCGGCACATTACCGATTGCCTCAATCCATTTAGTCCGCGCTCCTTCTTTCGTGCCCGAAATTCGCACGCGGCCGCCGCCGGCGCTTTTACGTCAGCAAGTGCGTCACGGAAAACTCCGGCACGCGGCCAGCCTCGAACCTCGCACCACGACGAATCGCAATGCCAAGAACAGAAGCGAGTTTCACGCTTAATGTAACGAAACCGAGCCGGAGACAAGCCGGACCCGACATCCCAACTAATTAACATAAAATAAGTTATTCCTCGACCACCAAAAGTCGATTATTTTGAAATTATTCCGCGTTGCCAAACCGCCAGTATACCGCCCTTACCGACGACACACTTCCGCTGTAAACTCGGTTTACTTCTTTCTATTAATTCTTATCTAAAATAAGAATAAACGTTCCTCGGCATCACGCCCACGCGAATGTAAAATGCGAATAAAATTGGACCGTAAATTACCAAAATAATGCGTCATATAAAATATGCGGCGCACAGAAAAATAATCTTTTTGACTTTGAAAGAAAGCATTTTTAAACATTTCGAGACGCACCAATGAATGAATCATGTTCCACATTCCGCATTTCGCACGCGAATGTGTTAATGTCTCGCTTGACTTCTCGCCCAGTTTTCGGGGATTTGCGTCATTGCCGACGCCCGCGACGCCGCGTCCAAATCAGAATTTCGACGCGATATGAGTGTATGACGTCCGTCCGCCGGCCCGACCGAATGCGCGAACGCTGCGCGCACTTTCTTGTTTATTTATATTTCGTGTGTCGGCGATGTTTGGCCTGGCGTGCACGAAACGTATGAATAATCAACCAGGTGCTCGCGTTTCATGTCGACGTCGACGTCCGACGTCTAAACATAAACCTCATATTTTCACTCGCCATTAAGTTTTTACTTATGTTACTGCTCACGATTGTTCGGGAGCGTTCAGTAATTAATTTACGTGCTTCTCGTTTTTACCTGAGCTCATGAAATACGGAATGCGAAATCTTCCGGAGAGCACTCGATCGCGTAAAGCTTGCAAGGAACATCCGTCGAAAGGAAGCGCGCCACAAACTAGGACGTACAGCACCACCCCAAGACTCTGCAAATCAAAGCCGCTCGATTAATAATTAATTACTATCTACGCAAACATCGCCATTAATAATTACGCAATTATTGGCCCGTGAACTCGATTAAATTATGCATTGCTGTAATGTACTAACCCAGATATCAATTTCTGGCCCGGTGTACTTCTTCCCCTCGAAAACTTCCGGCGCCGCATAGGGTGGACTGCCGCACCACGTGGATAAATGCCCGCCAGGCATGAAAAAGTTCGAGAAGCCGAAATCCGCTATTTTTATATTGTTGTTGGAGTCGAGCAGTAAATTTTCCGCCTGAAACATAAACACCGGGACAATGACACAATGTCCTAAGACAATTTGTAAATTACGATGCGAATTTTGCGCGCGACACGTCCGTTTGATTATCATTTTAGGACGCGTTTTTACCGAGGGCGTGCATTATGATATTGCGATGAAGAATGCGAGCGAATCCTTGCCGCACTCGTAAATTTAGCAACCCCCGGCGGATACGAGGCCAACGTGCAAACCGAAGGTCGCGGTTTTCTCGAGAATTTGCATCTACATCCGGAAAATGGAAAAAGGTACGTGCGAACGGCAAACACGCCGAACAAACAAGTTAGGCACTGAAACTCGTCCGCCGGGAGCAGATGTTAAACTTGTATTTCGTTACCATCGTAAATAAACGTGTAACGGAGGAAGCTGGGATCATTTCGGAAGCTGTAATGTTCGTTTGACACTTCTATTCGAGATAAAACGAGCAAATTTCCCGCAAAACTGCGTATTCCACGCGTTTAACGTATGCAAATGATGCAGCTCTGTTGTACACTGGGTTGCATACGGTGGGCGTGTAAAAGTGAATGCATAATGTGCGAGGAATGTTGCAGCGTCGGAATTGATGGAATGAATTAGACATATTAATGATTTGCATTCGTCAGTGTCGTTTCTAATGAAATTTCTTCAACTTCCCCCGAAGATAATCGTTTCTATCGGTGCACGCCGCCATTGGGAAGAGAGCATAATCGGCGTAATCTGTTACGACACGTAATGCGATGATCAAGCGCAAAAGCGAAGACGGACAAAGCGCCGACGACGCGGAAGCCACGTCGCGGATGAATACGGTTCCGGAATGAATGAGTAGTTGGTTGCGAAAGGCGCGGATGGCGCGGAAGAGCTTTTATTCGAGCCGGCGCCTTCGCACCGACGCGGAGATTCTCATTTCGCGTCGGATCTGGCGATGCGGAGCGAGAGAAGAGTAAATGCCGTTCTGCGTCGAGTAATAAATGATGCTGCATATGCTACGACGTTATATGCTAACGTGCTATCATGACACAGCCAATTTTTCGTGTGAAAACAACGAAATCGTCGATTAAATTAAAATATGAATACCAGCAAAACGTGACGTTCGGCGCAAATAGAATGAGCATTTCAAAACGAATAAAACTCGCAACTGAATGAAACTGTTACGTGATCACACGCGATTTCGTTGGGTCGCTTTGCTTTGCGCGCTATTTGTTTTTTTCCTGCTGCGTTATGCAAAGCGGCAGGTGCTCGCAGAGCGTATTGTTTCGCTCGTTTGCGATCGACGCGGAAGCGCGCGCCGCGATGAATGAGAAATCCTTGGCGCGAACGCATTCGTCCCGCACGCGAATTAAGCCGCGGCATGTGTGTGGGCCAGAACGTGCGGAAAACGCCGCAAACTTTTATTACAGCGCATCGGACGCCCGAGAAATTCGCCCAGAAGACGAAAGTATGAATAGCCCGCGGGGAGGCGCGCTGGCGCTGAAAGCTGCCGACGCAGGCGGCGCAACTTTGCGCCGCGAACAAAACGGAACTTTTGGGAAAACACGGCCAACTACTTTCCCGACACTCGCGCACAACGTGCCCCAACGTATAACTGATGTGGCAGCTCCTCTTTCATGGTCTACTAACATATTCGATATTACTAGGGGAACACGTTCGGGCCGCTGTTTTCACTCGATGCGCATGCGCAGTAGGATAACATTTCATTCTATTATAATAACGAAAACGAAAAAAGAAATGTTATTGTTTCATAATTTCTAGTACAAAAATGCGTTGAGTAACTGTCAGTGACAGATGCAAATTCTTCTACTCGAGCACCGATAAAATATCGCAGTCCTTGGTCCACCCCCGCTTTGGTTGTCGACGCTCCTCGACTCGAAGCCAAATGTGAAGCGCCGTATATACAAGAATCCCGGCCGGAACGCGCGGCATTGTGCTCGCCGCCCGACACAAAGTGGCCGGGCGGACGCGCGATCGTGGAGTGAGCGCGCGGAGGCGGCGGCCGGCGCGGGGCCATGACGTCATTAGGTTGTAGATCGATTGCGTCGGCGGGCCGTTGGCATTATATCATGCAGACTACGCCGAAATGCGCGGCGGCGCGACGCGCTTTATGCCCAGACGCCTAAATTCGTGCATTGCGTTGCTATTCACGCGCGCCGCCGCCGAGGCGCGCTCGAAACTTTTCAAGATCACGCAAACACGAATTAAAAGTTGTCGCTAACGAGGACTAACGACTGCTAACTCGAACAGCCCGGCTACGCGTTTCAGCGCTTTTTAAGCGCGACTCGAAACTTTCCGAGGATTATTTATTTGTGTTTACACAAGTTGCTGGCGCACAAAAAGTGTGTACATTGTACTGAAAGATGCGAGGGAAAGGATAAGGGATAAAAGATTCTAGTGGCGAGGACTTTTATTAGGTGAGTTTCGAATTGTTTGTTTTACATTGGAAACATTGGCTGACATGACAAATGATGAAAAATTGTGGGAAAATTCGATATTAGAAAAGGGCCAGAAAGGGAATCCAAAGCATTTTGTGCTGACAGGTCGGAAGAAGAGTACAGTGGTACTTATCGATTAAATCGCTTTTTCAGAATGAAGCATATGATAAACACATTGTAACTTACTTTCAAATCCCTATGCACGATGTTCCGATTATGACAATATTCGACAGCGGAGAGGATTTGCCAGAATTTAGCTCGGGCTTGTTCTTCGGACATTCGACCATATCTTGCTATGTAGTCTGCAACAGGAGAGATTTTTAAGCGAAAAATGTACATAAACTTCATGGTATGTTATGTTTCAATGCAGATTTTCCAGCTACTTTGAACAATCAAGAGATATCAAGAACGGAATTTTTAAAGGAAACATTATAATGTCAAAATCGTATCTTTTGGCCGGTTGTCTTGCCATAAAAACATCATAAATAATTAACGCAGAGTCATGATAAAGAGTATATCAGGTACTGGCACTACCCATACATTCAAACTCACAAATCACTCAATAATTCACGCCCGGGCACAAAGGTGCTTTAACTTTGACTCTCTATTATGTCTACGGATCCTTCTCTTCATACAAACAACCACTCGACCGCTCTACGTCAACATTATGTTCACCTACGTCGGCGTCATATTCTGATCAGATCAGAACTTCGATCGTCATTAGCCTAATGTCTGTTGTTATACAGTACTACCGTAATAGATACAAGTACCTGTCTACTAACAACTAACAAGTAAGTACCTACAGAAGTAACGTCAGTACAGACGCAAATAAAACCGACCAAAAACTATACACCGCGCGATACGTCACGTAAAAATATTGGATACTTTTTCTTCGTGTATATCTATACTATGCGGCTCGCGAATTGGGGCGGTTAAGGCACGAAAGTTTGGGAAATTAGTCCGAGCAACAGACGGCGACGGATGTAAAGGCGGAATGTTAAAGTAGGTCCCAGATTAATAATTGAGAAGTTGTCTGATTAATTTTTGAACAGACTGTTCGACGCAAAGTTTCCAAACTTTCACGAACCAAATATTACATTACCTTCAATGTATATGAATGTTTCAAATTTCGAAATTAAATCATTACATATCATTCAGCTTAAGGGTTACATGGTAATGGCATGTAACAGTGACGGAAAGGTTTGAAAAGTTTGTCAAAAATGTGACAGGTGAGATTAATTCGAAAGCATTTCTAGTCGTCCATTCAATGTTTACAAAACGTGGGCTCAACTTTAGCCTCATAGCTCGAGAATGAAACCGTGGAAATGAATTCGGCGTGCGCATTCGCGAGGCCGGTGGCTGATCGGCGAAGCCGCTCTCGTGCAACGCCGCCGCCGCCGCCTCTGACCCAGAACCTTACTGACTGACATAAACACTGGCGCTCGCACGTCGCGCCGGTCGGCGGCTGGCGGGCGCACGCACTTCGTCAATTTCGAGCATGGAAACGCGCGGCCGCCGCGCCGACGATGACGTCAAGCCGCCTCATTGCCTCAAGGTCCGTCCTCGGCCCACGATACTCCTACGTCCAATGCGTTTTTCAGCGCGCATTGATCGTGTTATCATTTACAGAGACAAACAATTATTTTTATCGAAGTTTGCAACGTGCGCAATATTTTCGTTTATTATTAGCTCGCGGTTACTCCGACATGTATCACTGATATTGCGATTAAAATTTTTGAACACGCTACATTCATAAATTAATCATTTAATGCCTCCCAAGGTATTAAAAAATACTCACCGAAAATTTCTCCTTGACTAGCATACTCTGAGACGAGGTAAATCATGTTTTTCGTTTCCATCACCTAAAACAAAAATACGCCGCACTAATTAAACAGCAAATATTGTAGATACCTACAAGAAATTCGTCTCGGAAGAAAAATATTAAGTATTAACATAACTCAATGCTCGACATGTACAACATGTCACAATACAGCAACTTCAGTGCGAGTTCCATGTTTCTAATAAAGTCAAATCATCGACAAATAGTTTTGTATAAAAATAAGTCTAGACTCTAGACGGCGGCGAGTGCGAGTAATAAGTTGTAATCATTGCTGATCAAATATTTATAGACAAAACATACGGCTACTATCAAGTAGAACACGTCAATCACTTTAGCATTTTATTGTAAAACGTTTGAATAGTGAAATTTATGGAAATATCACATAGTTTGTGCATGGGCATGCGAGCGTGCTAAAGTGTGTGTCGTGAAGTCAGTCCCAACTCCATTACTTTTCTAGAATTCAACGTTTTGTACAAAATGTACAACTGTCGCTTTGAATGTGTTATTCCTTTCAGTCACTCACTCTTCACTTGTCAGGCGTTTTGTGCAAAAACATGCTCGTCACTATTCCACCCTGACGTCTTCGACCTTCCAAGACGTGCAAAAGCTGTGGAATATCTCCCGTTTTTCACGCATTGTCCGTATCCACTCGTAGCCCATTTCGATTTGTTGTTCAAAGTGCGCTTTGGGTCAAAAAAAGATGCCGAAAAAGTCGACGCGTCGTTCGCGACGGTTTTTATTGATGCCATGTGGATCATAACCACTACACAAACGTAATAATTTTGTCAAGTCATGCTAAATCAACAGACTGCTCGGTTCGTTAAATTTTTTAATGGTGAAAGTATTCCTGTCACGGATTGATTCGCGCGTCCAAAACTATTCGGATTTTTGAATGGGGAGGAACAAATGAAGAATAAAAACTCATGTTTGTGATTATCTATATACAATTTTCTGATGATATTACAAGCTCTCAACATTTATGATAATAAATTTCGAAATTTCTTAATTTAACTTCTAGTCCAGGATGCACTCGTGCCGACATATGCGCCGACAAGACGCGGAGGCGCCGGCGACGCGATGAAGCGACGCTTATTAAAACGAAATTGATTTATCTTACGGCGATGAGTCGCCGCCACCTTGAACAGTGGCGGCAGACGCCGCCCGGGTCATTAAGCGTTGCGTAATCAAATTTGCGCGCATTGCTCACACGTTGCATGTTACTATGTCTTCAACGCCGCCGACGATGCTCCAGGTAAAATGCACGTCAACAACATCCCCGGCAAATTACCAATTGCTAAATTAATATCCGCACATCGTTTCGCTTGAATTTTAATCCTGGTCGGATGTTATGCAAGTCGGGAGCGGTTGATCGTTCGTTAGCTTTTACCTTAAACTTGACTGTCCCTGACGCCGCCGCGCCACTGCCTGCCGCCGCCGTGACGTCATGCGGCCGTCGCCTGGCAACAGCAACGCACGCGAATGGTTCGGCTGCTTCGAGTCTGGCGCGGGCTGGAGGGCTTATTAAAAATTTACTCTTAAATGCAACACGCCGATCTCCACAACAGTCGACAAAAGTCATTAAAGTTGCCTGTCGAATTCGTCACAGATATCTGCTACTCCACAGAACAAGTATTGACAGCTAACTATCATCGAGTGTTAAATTCACAACCTGCACGACGTTTTTAATCGAATCTGCGACGAAATGGCGCAAAATGGCAGAGAAAAGTAAATCAATTTATTTCGTACCCTTTGATTCTGTATAGTGGGTTGCCTAAGTTATGTGTGTAGCTTTGAACCTTTTACTTTCTCTTGTCAGATCGGTAGCCAGTTTGATTGGCTCTGAACGACTAGGATGACTGTCGAGATAAAATCAAAATACACCGTTCGTATTAGGGTCGTTCGCATTTGTAAACGCGTTAAAATGTAATTTCGACTGTCGACGAGCTTGTGCCGCGCCTCGTCCAGAGTCTAGACTGTGGGACGACGCGCCGCCTCTGACGCACATTATCCTCGTCCTTGCGCGCCATCCCCGAACATCTCTCGGTGCCCGGGAGTCTCCGCCAGGTACAAAAAGCAACAATCGAAACATCATTTAGGGTTTATGATTTATTATCTTTGGCACTCAACAATTGCATCGATTTCTACCCAATTCGACATCGTTTATCACCGCCAAATAAATTTTCCATTTCGTCAACTATTTCTAGAATCCTGGTTCCCAGGCACTAGGAAATTATTCGAGAACTTTCACAAAAACGCGTTGTTCTAATTAACGAAAGTTTTATCGCGCCGTTAACAATTCCCCGATAATAGGCAGCCGTGCGCAGAGAATATTGATAAATGTTTATTAAATGCACACGTTTATGGTCGTTTTATGGCGACCATTACGACTACGTTGACGCACATACCGCCGCACCATACTGCGGTTTTACTAGCCCAAATGGACGCGCGCGGCTACAGATAATAATTAAAATAGGCGCCGATCTAATAATAATAATAACGTTGGCAGCGGCGTTCGCGCGATTCGATGCGGGGGCGAGATGAACGTCGAAGCCACCGATAAATAGATCTATTTTATACTTTGCTGAGGAAAACTTCGAGCGTCTTTTCGGATAAATTTTAAGCGACACGCGTGGAAACTTTTCGGCCTAGATATCGTATTAGGTCAAAAAATTCCATGTCATTCGTTAGTGGAAAATTTATGCCGGTAATTTGGTGTTTTGCACATTTTACAGCGTTGACAGTGCCGACGGTGTTAATTTACGTACAAGGCATGCTTCGTGTGCTTCTTTCATAATCGTCCTGCATAGATATTGACACTAGGAACAAGGTGGTTTAAATGTTTGTTAGCCTGTTTCTTAAATTCATTCATTTTTGTCAAAATGGAGGTTTAGCCGGGTTAATGCTGGATACGTTACCAAATAAAATACAAATCAATAAGATATAGAGATGTAAAACCATCTTAACGTCAACGCACGCGCGAAAAAGCAAAAAACAAATCGATTTTATTTCGTTAATTTGTTATTCCAATGATTCATTGAAAATCGGTACAGGTTCTGTGCTTCTTTGTGCTCGAAATCCGCAAAACATCCTTGCGCATTGTACAAGGGCGAAGTTAGGTCCCAGCGATAAATCAATCAGTTTTTTATCGCAATTATTACGATGCACATTTAATGAACGCGCGCACCAGTGAACGCGCGAGCAATACAAACACAAATCGCTTCGAAACAATTTACTCCACGCGATAACGAACGATGAACGACGGAACACATGAATATCCATGGTGCAGAATGTGTGAGTGGCCGCGTCGTGCACGGTTGCTAATTTCGAAATAACGCGTGCGAATGTTTGCTCGGAGTGCACGGCGCGTTCGCGGGAATTCGTGTCATCCGCGAGGATTCCGATTGCAACTACGCAGCAGTCAGCATACCACACACATGCACGTGTGCATGGAAAAATTCACGTGCGAGAGCGTAAAATCAACATTAGCGTCGATCTAATTAAATTTGCATGCACTGCATGCGTGACACCGGTCACCGGCGACCACGGTCGAGGTGGGCGAGTGCATCGCAACCTTGTCATCACCGTCGAGATGCACAGGGCGCGGATTGCGGACGATAGGATCATCACGATTCATATTTCATTTGAGTCGCATGAGTATGCGCGACTAGTGCGAGGGGTGAATCTCCACATTCAGGCAGATAACTGCCTTTCAATCGCTTCATTACCTGGTATAATTTAATGATATGCGGATGATCCAGACGCTTCATGATGTCCACCTCGCGATAGACCTTCTGCAGATTGCCGGCGTCGAGTTGCGATTTGTCAATGATTTTGATCGCCACCTGCAATTAGAAGAGCACGTGCGCATTAACATCAACGATAATGGCCCAGCATTAATTGCGGGGCTCAGCGACTCGCGCTGCTGACTTATTAATTGGAGGCGGTAACGAAGCGGCGGATCGTTACGATGAAATTGACCGAATGCATTCGACGATTGACGCATTCGCGTTGCCCCGTTGGCGCAAAACTCACGCTGAAACTCGATGCGAACTCGAGTCATTAACCGAGCGCAAATATAATCCACGTCGGGATAAAGATCTTTGCGAGCGCTCGCAAATAAGAAAGGTTAAAGGTTTAACTATCCCATGCTTAAACGGTACAATCATTTTGAATTCAAAGTATTTTTCATTTAACATAACCTGAACTGACCTATTCTAACCTCAGAATCGTTGAAAGTTAACCTGTGACGTAATATAAGTGTCCAAACTGTGCCAGCGTCTGGAAACAACTGAAAAGCACTAACAATTATTGCCATTAGTTGCAATTTTCTGGTTGCCAACAAAAAAAATTATTGCTCAATCCAATATTTGGTATTAAAATTTTCGAAACTTTTCCATTTCTTCGCTTGAAAAACAAATCATAGACATCGGTGTCGAATCCCGCACAATGAAACTGCGATGTACTACGGTGTACTGTGCGACACTGTAAGTACCTAGTTAAAGCTGGCGGGTCTTGGAAACGTTCCCTTCGGGGCTAAAGAACGTAAAGAGGGCTCGGAGAGTATGACGTCACGCGCGTGGGCGCCCCCGACGTTGACGCAAAATCGGCTAATCGCTTCGTAATCGCCGAGCGCCAACCGCGCTACGTTTGATATCAATGCGTAATGCGTATCGGCGTATCTTAATCGTGATCTGCATGCACATCTGAACGCACTCGGCCCACCATCAAGCACCAACTTTACGACGCGCTAGATGCGCAAGCATAAGCCTAAATCCGGAATTAAAGCCGAGAAAAGTCTATATTTGTGTCGCTTTGTTTTCCTTCTCCTTTTCTACGGAAAGAAGGAACTTTGATAAACAAGTCGCGAGCGGGTAACCAGTAGGGGAGACCTGGAGATGTTTAAAGCTAGGGACTATGCAAATAACTCATTTTTCGCTTTCTGCATAATCATTTGATAAACAAAAACAATAACAAAAATAAGAACGAGTGATAATGCGGTAACGTAAGTGGTCGTTACCACTTCGTTACCACATTGCGCGGTAACGTAAATTGATATCAGTTGAAAACATTGCGGTTATGTTCAATACCAATAAGTCCTTCGTCCTGCGGCGGCGGCTGCGATACAGCACATAACACAACAATCGAACATTATTCGCGTTAGCATAATCACAGCAAACAAAGTGCGGAGAATTCGAAACGTAAATATTTATTTTTGATGCGACCCGGCCGCGCTGATTATTTTTATTATTTCGGCTGCAGTGACGCATCCATATCGCGCTCGTAATTCTCGAGTGTTATCGGAATAAATATTGGGATTATCAGTAAATTTACTACAAAATATACACAGATGACGAGGGCAATTCAAGCCTTTCTTTGTCTTAATCTACGGTCTAATTTAAATATCTGGAAGAAATGGTTTCGATGAGGAAAACCAGTTTATTGCCAAATTGTTTAAAGTCAAAGTTCGAACTAAATGATTAATCAGTGCATAATTAGTATGTATTAATTTTATGTCAGTTTTGGTGTCAACAGAAGAAAGAAGAATATTTAATCGGGCATTGCTTGATTTCTATAGTTGTTCTTTCATGTTCACTAGTCGCTGGAATTATAAATATTCTTATCTGACCGGCATAGTTTAAGAGTTGTCCTCTAGCGGAATACACAATAATAACATATAGATTTGCGTGTACATTGTTTGCTTGAAATTTTATTTTCCTAAGGCTTCGAATAATTCGAAATATCAACAAATATGTTTATTTGCTTAATGCTAGGAAAAACCCTATGTCGATACCTCTTCTACTGTGTCCTACGCAAGCGTCAACTGACGTCTTGCGACTAAACAAATAAGTAAATACTTGGAAACTTTGTACGCGCTCGCGACATTGCGACAATTAGCACCAGGATCTACTTCGCTTCATGGACGCACTGCACAATTACTCCGCGCCGGGTCGAATGTGTCGCGACGTGCGTGCGTGGACCAATTAGATGGCATCTCAACATTACCGTATTAGTACAATTGCGTCAATGCGTCAACGATCTTTTATGCGTGTAATTCGTAATTTCCTAGTGGCTCGCGACCACGCCGCACATGGAGCATTTAACGTGACGCTGCTATGACGACAGCGGGACAATTCGTAAACATTTTCTTCCATGACCTGACGATGCTCGTTTGTGTTTTACGCTTTATGTTTTTGTTTAATCTCCAACCTTTGGCGTTATATCTTATGTGCTGTTTTATAAGCAATTGATGAACGGTTGATTGTTGGCGAACGCGTCGAGTAACGAATTGACGTCGGCGTCCACGTTCGTTGAAGCACTTATGCGAGTACAAATTGATTACAGTGCATGTGCGCACAGTAGTATTGTAACTATTAACTGGAAGCACTTCTAATTGTGGTTTTTATTATGCGTAATTATAGTTAAGCTTTTCCTGGTAGTTTGTTTTCGTTATTTTTGCAGTTTTGTGCCGCAATGGTATTTATTTGCTAAAATTAAATTAATAACAAATGCAGTTTTGTGCCATTTATGCAAATTTACCAATATGAACCGTATTCGTGTATTCTAAAAAACGATATCCCTAAAATTCAATATTTAGTCGCGCATTTGGTAATTCATTACTGGTTATAATTTCCCAAGTGATGCAGATGGTACAGTTTGTATTATATATCTTTTTGATATACCCTAAAATGGCCGTCCGCGATGCAGGAATAGCACCAAGTGTGCGCTTCCACGTGAAAACGACTAAACAACAAAACGTTTATCGCATTCTTTACCTAAGTAGGCGGTCTATAAAAACTGCAAACGACTGCAATTATGATATATTCCCCGCTAAACGTTACCATAAACACCGCGCACGTCAAGGTACGTTTTTGCGAATAGTAAACGCGTAAGCGCTTAAATTGCGGATTTTCGCGTGCGCGCGCTAAGAAACACGGCGCCGGCGGTGGCGACGGCGGCGCGCGATATTCGCCGCGCTTTCCATTCGCGAATCTAAATTTAAATGTCAATGACAAATCAACAAGCGCGCACGCTTCGATTTTCGTAAATCGCACGTAAATGCGTCGTTTCCGCACGCAAGTTCGGGCGCATTCGGTGTGGAGAACGCGTCGGAATGAAAATATGAGATTTTTAACTCGGCGAATGGCGCGGTTGTTGATGGGAATTTATTACAAGTTGGAAACTTGGTACTTGGTAGCATTCAATTTTCAATGTTCACCTTTGCAAGGTGCGAGCGGTGCGAGTGCCGCGTGCAGGAACAGGACGAAACGTTGCAACGCGCATCGCACGGCGCTGCACCCTGCGGCGTCGCGACGCTGCTGCGCGGCGGCGTCGCGTCTGGTCGCTCTCGGGAAGGACGCGGAAGCGACGAAGGGCGAGCGCATCGGGGGCAATAACCCAATGCACGCCGCTTTCGCAAAAAAACTCCCGGGAATTCAATTAAACCGCAATTTCCCGCAAAATTCATCGATAATTACGCCCTCGGCGTATCGGCGATAAACATTTACGTGTGCCCATTGTTGGGCTCGAATTTGGGGGTTTACCTCTGTCTTAGTGATGCGATGCCTGGCGAGCTTGACGATGGCGAAATTCCCTTTGCCGATGGTGCGCTCGATGTCGTAGAAGCCGACGCGGATGGTCTTCGCGTGGCGGTCGCGTTCGCGCTCGCCCATCGCGAGCGTCGACGGCGGCGACGGCTGACGGAAATCCTCTCGTCCTCAACGGCGCGCACTACGCGCTCCGCGGGCTCGCGCACTTATTGCTAGATAATTCGATGTGTATTGTCATGTTGGTCGCAGCGTTCTTCGCTCGTGTGTGGGTGGCGTCGGTGAGTGAGACTGCCGGGCAAGCGGCGTTGCGCTCGCGACGCCCGTCCGACCTGAGGCGGGCACGACGACTGCCGCCGCCGCCGCCGCTGCCGGCGTACGCGGCGAGCGTAAAACGTACGGCTGCGCAACGGCACCACGCACGCACACTTACTGCCAGTATTCGATATTCAATCGAACGACGAAATCAATTCGCGCACTCGATAACACTAATTCTTCTTGCCGCGCACCTCCGAAAAGAATGTTATTATCTTTTTATCGCTTAATCGTCTCAACAGATTAATGTTAAACGTATTTTGTCCTTTAAATTTATTAGCAACGATAATAGAGCGCACAATTTCCCGTTTCAACTTTTTTACGTTACGCGCGAAAAATTCGTCGTGGAGACTGGCGAACTCGCGAGCATTGCGGTGTTCAGCTCTCGCGCATCTCGCGACCCGAGCGTCGCGCTCGCCGACGTCGACGAAATGACGCACAAGCCGGCACGACCAAGATAATATATTCATTACTCATGTTTTGTTTTCACGCTGCGCTCTCGCTGCTTTTGACTTTCGCGCCCGCCGCTCATATTCACTGCCACGCTACTCTACGTACAATCAGCACTCGTGCAATTACATTGCTTGATCAGTGCCAACCTTGCCGATTTTCTACAACCGAGATCGTAGCGAACGCCTCCGACCTTTTATTCGTCCATCCGCAATAACATAATTGTTAATTGGCAATAATTATGAACAAGGAAACTCACACATAAATAATAAATCACACATAAATCAATTGCAGGAGGGCGGTGGCAATAAATATTCATCATTTCAAATTGTTAATTTTATGTCTACGCAGAGTATCTCTTAATGATATTTAATTGTACTTTAATTAAGAAGTAAATGTCACTTGTCAAGAGGACGATAAGTTGTCACCACGACAGTTGATTGTTGCAATTCGCAACATTTTCCAGCGCATGCGCAGTTAAATGGGAATAGTTTTCAGTGTTTTCATTATTTTTAAGTGTTAATTGTACGAAAACGTGCAGTACCTTTTAAAAAAAGCGTCATTAATGTCATTTGCGCATTTACTAAAAACCGTCGTAAAATCGTATTTACACCGCATAGTACGTGCGAGTCATAATTAAAATAATTTATCAGCATTTATTGTAGCACTTGCCTCAATATCTTAATCGTCTCTATAATAAAAAAATTGAGAACCATCACAAACGTAAATTAAATATTAAAGCATGCCAACGAAAGTGAAATGCATATGACAAAGACTATCAGTACATCAACACGCGTCTACGAGTATCACATAAATTTCAGCTTAGGTGATAACGTGATCCTGGGTTCGAATGCGCTTGTGGCCGGCTGTGTGCCCGCTGTGATGCCGCTGCGTGGGCTGCATGCAAGGGGTGCGGTTGGTTTTGCGTAGCAGGGAGGACGTGGGCCCGTCGAACCACAACTCGAGCGAATATAAAGCTGCCAGCTGGTGGAGTTTATCGCGCTCGGTGCCGCATAGTCTTAGCTCTGAACGAGTGGCGTCTTGGAGGAATCTGGCAACGCGTTCGTTCGCGTTTGTATTGATGCTAAAGCCGGGCCGTTCGTCACGGATCCGCCGACAGCCGGAGCGGAATTCGCGCGCTTCCATTTCGCTCCAGGACGGTTGATCGACGAGCCCCGCCGCTTCTTGAGATGGCGCCCAGTCTGTGAGCTCGTCGTCGCCTTCGTGGCCCTCGCCGCCGCTCCAACTCAGAGAGGACTCGCTCGCTAATTCGCAAGAGTCGTTGACGCATTGAGTTTCCATGCGATCGCACTGCAAACATTAACAGCATAATTCATTTGGTCGCTTTCGACGGGTGGACTGAAACGTACATCGATATCAAGCGGTTGGCAAAACTTTTCTAGCTTATCCAGCACACTTTGATGCAAGGGTTTAATGGCATTGTCCTTGTGCCCTCGGCCGCCGTCGATGTCCACGCGTTGCGGGCGTTTGCGCTTGCCGACCGGAGGAACCGGCGTTTCGTCCACGCTCATTCTCTTCAGTTTTCTCTTGCGGCGAATGCTCGGTCGGGCCGGCGAATGTTCGTTGAACGAGTCGCTTTCCAAGCTGTGGCTCATTCCTTTGGCGATATAAAAGTTAAGTTCAATTAAGGCACATTATTCAATCGTGTGGTGCAATTACTAATTGATAACCCACCCAGCTTTCTGTATCTTCCCCTAATAAAAGGGTGAATTGAACTCTTCAGCTTCATGGCTTGAGATTTCTGTGGAACTGAGCTGCACTGCGGAACTTGGAAGTTAACAGACATGTCATCTGAATCGGAATGATGCACGCTGCCGTTTCCGGCGGCGGCTTGGTCCCAAGGGCGCACCTCTGAATTGCTACTGGTGCTGTCCTCAGATCTATTATCACATGATTTCACACAGATATCTGGAAATGAATGTCGCATCATTGTTATTGGAAAACCGCGCGCACAGGCTTTGCATTTATAGCATGCAATAATCCCGCTGGTGTGTCAATGCTTCCAATGCAAAGAGAAATGAATAAACTCACGCAAATTGCCCGCAGATCGTGTGCGTCTCCTCATGCCCCATTTTCTGCCCGGCTGTAGCGCGATTGGGCCGCACGATTCCGACTCTTCTAAAGCGATGGTGAGATCTTGGGCCAGCTGTTCCATTCTGGGGGTGCGTCAATAATTCTCGGCGGTTTTCACTGATGTTCACATTGTTGTGTTAATTGGCTTAACGAAACGTAAACACCGCAAACGTGCATCGCGAGTGCGAAGCACGGCAACCACCGTGCCCGATTGACAAACAGAAACAGCTGCTGGTCGATCGTGTGAGGGCAGCACCGGACAGCACGAAAATAATTGCAAAGCTGATTCCACACATTGTTCCAAAATACACTTTATCGCTTGTTAATAAAGGAAGAAGTATGGTTTACAATCACGTAAATATTCATTAAAAAAATCAATTTTAAACCATTTAATTGTTTATGCAGTTTATCGTTTTGTTTTAATTTCGATTTATTAAAAACAGAAAAGTGTGAGACATATAAAACACGTCTCGTAGTTCTAGCAAAAGCCGATAAAGAGCAGCACCACGCAGCAATAAAAATAAATCGCAAGCTACTTTCATGCCAAATAAGAACGCACGTAGGTTTTATTCAAAACAACGATCGTTTTAATCGATTTCTCGCTAAAACATGAATTATAAATTTAAATAGAATATTAATTTTCGTGTATTTCGTATTACCCGTTTGGTTTTCTTGAATTCCATTTTCCTCTAGTAGTGACTTAGCTTTATGCACATTCAATTTATTCGACCAATCATATATCAGGTTTGCACAAGACTTTAGTTTCTGACGTATCGCGCTTCATCCTCAACGTCCTCAACCAATTTAAGGACGAATTTTCATACTTGATTGCGTTGGTTAGAAAAGTCGGTGTCAGCAGGTTCTCCGTAGTTTGCATCATTTGCGTCGTGCTTAAAGTGTGTTCACGCAGTGTTCTCCTTAGTTGCGACCAGCGTGCGTTTGTATGTTTACGGTTCACGCTCACTACGTGGAAATCGACTCGTTAATCTCCTCCACGTCTTAATTACTCCCGAGAAAAATGTGCACATCGCACCAACCAAAAAAGATTTTCTATTCGAGATAATTATTCCCTGATCCAAATAAAACCGGCGCCGCGCGGCGCGAACTTCATTGTGTAATAAATCGCCGTACGTTTAAAAAAATGGAACTCAAAACTTCATGGGGCCCTGCAACACAGATTGCAATGCAGGTGCTGCTAGTTTATGTTTTTCTGCTTACAATTGTTGTTGATTATGTACATGGAGAGAAAGAGCCAAGGGATGAATCAGTTGAGAACAATGTTCTTCCCTCTGTATCTGCAGTAAGTCTTGTTAAACTTCATTAAGTTATCGACAGAACATAAGTTAATTTTTTCTTGTTTCCTCCTTCAGAAGTCTACAGACACAACAGGCAGCAAATTATCACCCACTGAAAACGTCGGTTTCATTCATGCATTCGTCGCTTCGATATCGGTCATATTGGTGTCAGAAATTGGTGACAAGACGTTCTTTATCGCTGCCATTATGGCTATGAAACACCCAAGGTTGACCGTTTTTACGGGCGCTATTTCTGCTTTAGCACTCATGACTGTGTTATCAGGTAAATGTCAGAGCTGTCTTACATGCTTTTCGTGATTTCATATTACACAGTATAATATTACATGAAGTTTGATCCATGACTTCGTTAAAAATGCAGTTCTGCTTCTTATGAGAATAATTATTATAATCAGTGTTTTGGTTGTTGCGTTATCACAGGTACTTCACATTTTTAACAATTTCAAGGATATGCAATGACTGATCAATTCATTAAAATGAACACTTTAGCTTTTAACAAAAATGTTTAAACACATTACGTTGAGATCATATCATTTATGGAAGAATGAACAATAGATTAATTTGTGGGTCAGTATTCGGACGTGAAATTAATAAGCATGCTAGAAAACTATACAAAACTCGTCAACATTATAAAAATCGCGATTAGTTTCGTTAATTTTGATCATTAGCATAATATAAATGATTGTTTTACAGCATTATTTGGTTGGTTAGCGAATGTGATCCCCCGCGCCTACACATTCTATATTAGCACCGCATTATTTGCAATATTCGGCCTAAAAATGTTAAAGGAGGGTATAAATATGTCCCCGTCGGGCGCCCAAGAGGAATTGGAAGAGGTACAATCGGACTTGCGGAAGAAAGATGAAGAGGTGCGATAATTATTCTAAAAATAATCGACACAATTGACTTCATTCTAGCGTCGACCTGTTCTGTTCTAGTTCGAGAAAGAAACAATGATTAGCGACCCTGAATCGGGCAGCAGAAAGCCGAAGAACAAAGGCGTCTTCATGGCGGTGTCCCGAATTCTCCTCCAAGCGTTCACACTAACTTTCCTCGCGGAATGGGGTGATCGATCGCAGCTGACCACGATTATTTTAGGCGCCCGCGAGGTACGCAATGTTTTTTGTTGTTCGGGTTTGTCCGTCCATCCGTTCGTTCTTCTTGCAAAACTACTGAATGTATTTTTGCAGTTTAATGTAGACGAAAGCTATTGCGCAAATGTTAAAGGCGATAACAATATGTTTACGTCGCATTGCGTCTGCAATTTTCACCTTTAACTAGCGTCGTGCTTACTTGGCATTCATGCCAGCGTTAGACAATGTCAACTTAATTAGTGTTGATAGCTATTTTCAATGCTATTTATTTTACACGCTATCTGATCAGCGGGGATTAAATAATAATTAATGGGATATTGAATCGAGTTAAATTGCCGTTCTGCTTTTGTCATATTTTTTTTCGTTTGGTTGTTCCGGATTGATCATGTTTAATTGTGTGTTTATCACAATATGCTATTGCTAGTCTACGTTTGCATAGTCACACTTGAACGCAATTGATTGTTTATATTTTCAGGATGTTTATGGTGTAATCATTGGTGGTATCTTGGGTCATTCCATATGCACTGGCATAGCAGTATTAGGCGGGCGCATGATTGCGCAGAAAATTTCCGTCCGAACAGGTAATAGAAATAAACAGTGTTTAATTTCTACAACGCAAAAATTACACATAATTAAGTTAGAACAATTAGCGTTTGCAGTGTCTCGTAGTGTAGTTTTATATTATTAATATGATCAGTAAACAACACTTTCTTGTTCCAGTGACGATAATTGGCGGCGTGGTCTTCTTGCTGTTCGCGTTCTCGGCGTTGTTCTTTGACCCGAATGGCGAATGATGTGGCACCAATCGCCCGCCGCTGAACACCACAGCTATTATTTAATTAAACGAATTTATTCTTAGCGTGAAAATCCACAGCGTGTATGGCAAATGCAGCCGATGACATTGTCCACACCGAGAGCAATGTTTCTATTAACGATTTATTTTTATAATGATGTAAATGCAACTTAGTGGCGACTCGAAACTTAACTTCTTTTATTTTGCACGTGATTGGTGCGAGTATTGCCAATTTGTTTTACTTGTCTACAACAAATCCTGATCGACCATGAAGCGGTTTTTCTGTTCGTTGTGTTGTTAGCGCGGTGTGTATATATAGTAAACTAGCGAATTGCGTTTAAGTGTAAATGAGAACAGTCCAAATTGTTTTTCTGTTTGCGTAAAAGTATAGAGTGTATACCATAAGAAGATGATTTACGTTTAATACGTGTGGCGCTCAAATTCGCAACTTGAATGCCTTTGAGTTTGTGTTTTAGTATAGTGTATTCAGAGATTTGTTGCCCATGATTCACTGTGATACAGAAACGTGTGGAGCCCACTACTTTTATTGCTGTATGAATATTGATACGATCATAGTTGTAAGGGAAAGTCGATCGTGTTTCCAAGTACATATGTTTGTATATATATATATATTGTGAAGCTATACATTAATCTGTATTAATAAATGAAAGAAAGGATTGCTACATGGTTCTCCGAACTTTAACTATAGTAATTGTGGTTTAAAGATGTTGATAATTTGTCTTCAGCGAGTAGAAGCAGAACAACAGGTCGCAAAGGAATAGGATAAAAATGATCTCAGTATGATCAAAACTTGTGGTGTGGTATAAACAACGACGAGAGTCTTGTCAATGATCTGACTCAATCCTATGCCTCATCCGCTCATATTTGCCTCAGCCATCCGACCGACAGACGTTCGTCACATTCGCACGCAAATCCCACCTCCCATTCCTTCGCTTTTAGTAGGATAGGCACATATTTCACTAAAAGCAAATATTCTCCACTGTATTCCTTTCATTTTCATTGCTTATCTGCGCTAAATGCATCCGGCTTGAAACAAAAACCGAATTACTTGTTAACGTGGTAAACTGGCAAAAGCGGTTGCAATAAAACGTGGCATGATGCTCTGCCGCAGCCGCGGCAAGTGTTTTATTCTTCCCTTGAGAAATTCGAGCACTTCCCTCGGCTGCAGATTGAATAAAGGCAGCGGCGATTGGGAGATCCGCGAACGCGTTTCCACCAAACTGGATAAGTGCATGAGATGGAAGGTCGGTCAAATCGCCGGATGCGGGATGGACTCTCCGCATTTGCATGCCCAAGAATTACGCTGGAAATCCCTGCGGCGAGTGGTGAACGGCGGGCGTTAGGACGTGAGCATGGGAGCATTATCATCCTATTTTTATTTGGGTGTGTTCCGGCTTAAATTTAAGAAGTGCGCCTGCGATTTTACACAATTTCGTTTAAAGTGGTTCCAAGTCTAATGTAAGTAACGACGCTTTTATGTGTATCTGACAATAAGTTTACTGGAGTATTATTGGTTAATGGAACAAAAAATTGGTTAGACAAAGAAAATGATGGAATTTGTTTCTTAAAAATGCTCCGTTTTTTATGTTGCACTATGGGCTACACACTTTCATTTTACGAATTTGTTATTGGTTGCTGCACAAAGAGTTGAGTGGAGTTGAAAATTACCCCAAGTTGACAATAATTCACAGAAGGCGGTATAATCTTTAATTGCAAGACTACAAACTTTCATTGCACATTGTCAGTTTAATTTCCTTCCTGGACAGAGATTTCTCATACGCGATAACAAGATAAGGCCCCATACTCGATCCCAGTTCGTCAGCAACTTTCAACAAATTATGTTCTTTTGCTTAATTAATATAAATTTACAACAACAATAAATAACAAGCGTGTAATACCTAAACTATTAATTAATATCCAATCATCACGTCCACTTGAATATCAATTAAATTGCGTTGACCACCGGTCCTGGCAAAAACTACAGCAACTATAACATCGCTGCTAACGCTCGTCAAACACGATACTAATATACCTGACATTATCCTTGCGACTAACTCGTTGTGTTCGTGATCGCGCTCAACCTGCCCACCCACCAGCCATTCGCATTCGTATCGTATTTGCATTACAATTTATTAATTTAATCGTTAAGTGAAATGCGTACGCCCGTCGCTTCGCGTTGGCCACCGAACGGTACATTATCCTAGCATATCCTCGAAATGTTTTAATTATCCGAGCGTTGGTGAGGGCTACATCAATTGCACGCGACACTTCAATTATCCTTTTGTATAAAGCGACATTAACCGCGGAATATTATGAATACGAACGAACTAGAACATGACCAAGGACATAAACGATGCTTAATTGATTGCACGCATTAATTTTTTGATCAATTATTGCCCGGAGACACTTGTACTTGGATGTACATTTTAATTCTTCCTTTCATCTAATTTATTCTTTTCTTTTGCGTGATTTTAGTTTAGGCCGCTTTCGAGCGATATACGTAATTGATTTTTGCTTGAAGGAGCGCAGGTTCAAAGAGAAATCATGATATGTATCCTGTCCACTGCATGCAAATATTGACATTGCGCACCGTCGCAAAGTTATCTCAAGTCGTATCAAAACGGCGCGGCGCGGAATTATTGCAAACGGTGCGTGCTATTTTTAACAAACGAGGAGCCACTTTTGCGAGTTTTGTTTGATGTCCCAATTCGAACGAGTTATTTTTATAAATATTCGCGAATTTGGCGAATGAGCGTGACGCAATCGAATTATTTAATACTCACCAGAGCTTAAAGAAAAATTATAAAATTGTCATGCTATAAACAATTTTTTGGGTGTAAATTGTATATATTTTGATTTTCTTCTGCAATCAGTAAGTAAGCAAGTCGTGGGTGTAATCATTATACAGTGTCTTTCAAGTCGCAGTTTTTAACTAAAATGTTATGTTTTCATCTTGTCCCTATAGAAATAATCTCTCCTCCGACCTTCCTCACACAAATGAGAATGTCCGCCGCACACAGAAGCGACAACTAATTAAATCCATTTAAGTGGAAATAATTGATTGTCCGAAAGCGATCCGCATACGAAGGCGACGACAGCCTAAGTCTGGAACAAACACAACCACACATACGACATTTCCCCTTTTCGGCGTATTTTTCTTCGCGTGTCGAGTCTTCCCAACTTGTAACATCCAAAAGGCGCTTGCGCCCTGCAACGGCAACGACGACGGCGGCGGGCAACGGGTTGATTTTCCTCCATGCGCCGTTTTCGGCATCAGTCGACGTGCTGGCTGCGCCGCGAGTTTTCCTCGCCCTCGTCGTCGCTCCTTCTCGGCCGGGACGTGGAAAGTCGTGGAAAACGTGACTACAAAACGGTGGCCAAGTCAGGAATTATAGGCTTGTGGTACAATAAGGCGTGATTATTAACGATATTCAGGTGACGTTTGAAGACTCAAATATTAATTAACCTTTACTCTAATAGGCTTAGTAACAAATAGTACTAGGCATAATAGAAATCCAACAGGTGTTTCCCTAATGCAACGCAGCATAACGTGAAATTGAAATTAATTAAAGTCAATAAAGCATATTAAAATGAATTAAACTGCAACAGAGTAAACAAGAGAGTTGCTGGATATCAATTAATAAAGTGAAATAGTTTGGACAAAAACCAATTCGCGCCAGGTAATATTTGCATTGCAATCCTCTAGTTTTAGTATCGTTGCATAATTTTTAATGTTTGTATGACTTACGCTTAAAACTAATTTTATTAGTTAAACCACACGCTTGATTTCTTGTGGACCTCAAAGATCTCTAGGATGAATTTGGAAAAGGCAAACAGAACCGTATGGTTTGGGCAAATGAAATGCTTGCCTTTTTTAAAGACAAATTTAAACAATGAAAACTTTCTATTTCGTTTAAAAGCACGTTCCAGCTCGAGACATAAGACATGACGAAAACATTGAAAGTGAAGCTGCGAACTAAACGCGCCGTTGAATAATTCATATTAAAGTTTTGTTAACGTGCGGTTAAATACTAAAGTGTGATATGACACAATGAAGGAGATGATACCGACGCGACGTTTCGAACGATCCGAACGATTCAAAGAGAGAATGTGTGCCAATGACCCACAAACAAAGATATTATTCAATAACTTTTGTGTTTTTCAATGTATTTTTCAATGATTATCATGTATAATCATAATAATTTCAAGGGTATTTCTTGGTTTCGTGCAGTATGTTGTGATTTCTATAAAGTTGGCAAAGTTGATCAGTTTGTTCAGTTTTGTGTTTACTAGTTTTACTTCAATTGTACGTGCAATAACAATTAATGGCGCAGTCGAACGATTCGATCAGGTTGATTACAGTGTAAAGTGCAAACAGCATTCAATATCCATTAAGCGCGATTGATTCGATTGAATTGCTGAATTGAATTAATGAAAAAATGGATTGCGAATTGCTGGCTGTAATGTCGCAAGGAGTAAAGAGAGTTGCTCCATTTGGCAAATGCGTAGCGAGCTACTGAGCCTGTTCATGCATAACTGAATTACTTACTAACGGATTTTCCATATCGACGGCTGCGAATTATTATTCGGGCGAAACTGTGATGAAAATAGGAAGATTGCGCAAGGAGCTACTCACCTAAGATGAAATAACGTCACCTAGCATATTTTCTAGATTCCCGCGAAGTTTTATGAAAAGTTTCGCAAGAAATAATCCTTAATTGTTCCCGTGAAATATTTGGACAATAGAGATTTCATCATCTAAAACTTTCCACATTTTATCTTGCAAATTTATATTATATTTTAAACTTGATTCTATCCTCTGAACTTCCATCGAAATGTACTATAATTTTTATCTTTGCTGACACGTGCCGCCGCATTATATCTATGGAATTGGAAAAATGTGAAACAGTGAAACAGCGAAGTGGCAAAATAGTGTAATATTTAATAATCCTCGTAGTTGTACTTTCAACAGAAGCGCAAACTTCATATATCGTAATCGTTTTAAAGTCTAGAATTTTATGTTTCGCTGACTGTAAAACTATCAGCATCAAATATATCTACGAAAAGGATGACTTTTCATCTTGAACACCGGGCAAGAAACAAAGGACTATATTCCTTGAATCCTTTAATGGTCGCTCCTTCCAACACATTTGACAAATCGAGCAAATAATCTAAATTATTTCTCATATTTCTTCGCCGCTCGACAGTCGAAACAAAGCATTTGAACGTAATATGCACTCAATTAAATAACCACGCGGCTTGAAATCCGGCAGTCGAGGATTGTTTAAAGTGGCACCATCTTCCTCGCGGACGTTCGAGCGATGTGTTTTATTGGTGGGGCAAAAATGGTCGTCGCTGCTCGTCGCGCCATAAAAGCAGGAGTAAGATTGTAAGATTCAACAGGACCATAAAACGAAACGCTTTATTCGTTATCCGTTATCCTGCTCCGCGCATTGGATCATCTCGTCGTTCACAGACTGAGCCCTTGTAAACTTCCGGGGAGAGACGCCCGGGGAAGACTGCAGCTGAGAGGTGCACATTAATCATAATATTTTAACGAATATTTATGTCCGCGTGTCATTTATGCTAGCATACAAACATGCCATGGGCGGGCTTTTCTCTGACAAGCGTTTCTAGCGAACTTTCGTGCATCTTTTATTTGTCCGATAAATTACCATCGAATTTGAAATTTAAAGCGATAGGTGTTCCTGTCGCCGGGGACAATCCCTCTAAGTGCAATAAATATTAAACAGTGACTTTTACGTCTTTTATTTTATAACTCGCACCATCTTCGATAACATTTTGTAGTAAATTAGATTTATAAATAAAAATGATGCCATCTACGAAAATATTACAACTACAAGTTTGAAACATAAAATTTCATCAACTAAAATTTTGTACGCTTCCCGATGACTAATATTTTGACATCAAGATTAAAATATTCTTCTCTTACTTTACAACTGTTTTGAAGCTTCAAAGTATCAATGTATGGTTGTATAACAGTTTTGCACGTTTCTCGAATTATGACTAATATTTTGACTTAAAGATCAAAATAATAAAAGATTCCAAGAGTCGCGATTTCTTAATGGTTGGACGTGTCTAGAACATTACCATTTGACCTCGACCTGTAGAATTTACGTAATATTAATTGTAGGCGTTAAAATTTGCGAGTATTCTGAAATTTCTATCGAGTATTGATTCAAACACAAATATTCAATTCGAATTACTCCATTTGGCATTATTGATGCTTGACTGGGCATTTATCTCCACAAATAATTTTACCACTTCTTTCGTTTCCTTTCTCTATTCTCTCATTCTTTATTCCACTACTTATCAGTGCTGAATTGCAAAGTTAATTTTTCGCCGTTTTTCATCCTGGGAATCTCCCACGTCGAGTTGGAAAACTCTCGAACTTGAGCGATTCATTTATAAAAAATCATCCCAGAGTGGAGCTTAAAACTTGCATTTGACTGCCGTTCCTCCCGTCCCCGCCAGCAAAGCCGTGTCACTCCTGCTAATTGCTAAATTTGCAAAACGGCGCACGAAGTTCAGTCCGGCATTGTTAATTAAACTTCACTTTATTCATAAGCATTGTTGCTAACTGGCCCAAAGTCTCCGGTGAGAATGAAAACAACAACGGATTTGATGAAAAAATTTCGAAAAGATACAAATAGAAAGCGAAATGTTGAAGCGATTTGAGATTTTCGAACGCCTAGGCAGGTGTACAACAAGCGAAGTTCTTTTGCTGGTTTTATTGGCAGGAAGACTCTTTTATTGTAATTTCGCACGTCGTAAATAGTAACAGTCGCTTGTGACGTTGTTAGGACACAACGCACTTTGAGCGCCCTCTGATTATTTACGCCAGGGCCTATTTATTGCGGAAAGAAAGGATACACTCCTGCGAGAAACTAGGGATAAGGAACAAGCCAAGTTAAACAGACTCCACCATTAACACCGCTTTCCAGTTAATTTTCAGAAGCACAGGTGAGAGTTTTTTTTTAGATCAGAAAACTAAAAACTGAAAATAAGCTCCTTCTTTAAATTTTCCCAAAAGCGTTAAATCAACGACATTCTCCTTTCCATTATGAACGCGTCTGGGCTCTTGACTGACTGCCCTATTGCTCTTTTATCCTTCGCGACGTCGACGCTCGGCGCCCACGCGAACCTTGAGTTATCTTACGTCGGTCCCAGGTTCTGATTTCAGCATCCTATCATCCTCGCATCCTTCTTGGCCGTCGAGTGTGTATTCTGGAAACCGAGCGGCTTCCGACATAATATATTATATTGTGTCCTGGGGCATTTTTTCCTAAGGGTTTAAACCTATTTTTGGGGTTTGAAGGAGTGTTTTCAGATGGTCTTCGAAAATAAACCCAAATAAACAAAAATGGGATTCGATATATCTGCAAATAGATAGAACTCTAGATTTGAGGAGAGAAATTGCGCAAGTTTTTCGTATTTTCTAAATTAAAAGACTATGCCCACATTATTAATCATAAGGTCTCGCTCCTGTATCTTGAGAACTGCGGGGCTGTGCAATGTTTCGCGTTGCTTCCGAGCGGCTTTGAGGGTTTGGGCGGGCGATTGTTAAAAAACTTTAGCCTACCTGACAACATGCATTGCAATAAACAGGCCATAAAATATAAATTATCTGCATGGAGCTGTAAATATTTTCGCTTTCCAGGCATTTGAGAAGAAGATTGCCTGTTGGCTATAAACAACCGTATCGATTTACATTTTAATTAATGCAGACAGTTTCAACGAAAAATATCCAGGAAAGAAAGAAAAAACATTATTGTCTTATTTGCAGAATGTACGGGTTAATTTTAGAAAACCTCTCCGAATTTATCAAAGCCACCTACGGAGACGAGAAATGGGAAGAAATCCGGAAAGCAGCAGCCGTGGACCAGCCAAGTTTCAGCACGCATCAAGTATACCCGGAAACAATGATTCCCAAGCTGGCGAAAAAAGCAATGCAGGTGAGTCAAAACGACTTTTCCGTCCGCTCTCATCGTTGTCAACTCAAAGTATAAACGTTGGCGTTTCGGTTTGGAGTTTAATGTTTGACTTTGTCTCCACTCAGATACTAAAAGTGAGCGAAAAAGACTTCTTCGACCAAATGGGCGTCTTTTTCGTCGCGTTTGTCGGCCAATATGGCTACGATCGCGTGTTATCAGTGCTTGGCAGGCATATGCGCGACTTTCTTAACGGCCTGGACAACCTCCACGAGTATCTCAAGTTCTCCTATCCCAGGATGCGAGCGCCGAGCTTCATCTGCGAGAACGAGACGCGGCAAGGTCTCACCTTGCATTACCGCAGCAAACGGCGAGGCTTCGTCTATTACACGATGGGACAAATTAGAGAAGTATGTAGAAAACGAGTGTTTCACGCTTGTTCATGAATATTTAGTTATTGCTTGCACTCGGCACGACACGCGACACGACAACTTTATCGAATAAGGCGAACAGCAACGCACTTTGCGCACAAGATATTTAATTATCTCTTGGTTGGCACTTTAGCGGATTTCCGAGATTCCGCGGGAATCTAATCAGCAATACGGTTACTGATAACTCAGTTAATTGCCGAGAAGAATTTTATGCTGATGTCACATTTCGTAGATAATTCGGCGCATGGCAGACAATAATTAATCATTTTTTATAATTGCACTAAACATCATTGTCGGGCCGTATATGATTTACAACAAAGTTAAATTATCATATTTTCCCACGGAGAGAACATGCGAGTTTTTATAATTTGTTAAATTTAATGTGGTTTTGCATATAATTATAATTATTTATATCTACATTAGGTAACAAGCAATTGTTTTTTATTATTTCGAGTTTAACTTGTTTCGCAGGTCGCGAGGCATTTCTACCAGAAAGAATTAAAAATCGAGCTTGTCAAGGAAGAAATCCTCTTTGATATGATCCACGTAACTTTTCAATGTACGTTTGACAATCGCGCCTTCACAATGGCGACGCTCGCCATGACACGCGAAGAGCGCCATCTACCGATTAGCGCGTCCGCGCTGTTCGAAATCTTTCCCTTTTGCATCGTTTTCGGGTAATTGATTCTTCCATTGCTTCGAGCACGAGTTTTATTGAACCGTTCTTCTGTTAAAAGTCACGACATGGTCATTCGAAGCATCGGCAACTCCTTGATGGTCATTCTACCGGACATCGTCGGGAAGAAGCTGACGAATTGGTTTGATCTTGTGCGGCCACTCACCGAATTCAAGTTCGAGACGGTGAGCACTCGTCCACTCGTCTTGGACGACTCGCGATTGCATGGCTCTCGTATTTGCAGATCTTGAACAGGACAAACAACATCTTCGAGCTCTTGTCCGTCGAGCCCGTGCTCACGGACAAGGACGATTCGGATCGTGCGGACGCGCTGCTTAACGACGACTCTTCGGAATCGGGCGAGGAGAAAAACCTCCGACTCAAAGGTGAGTTTAATTCAATTCACTTTAATTGAGTTACGACCTTCTTCGGGAATCGTCTTGTCTTGTTCTCCAGGTCAAATGGTCTACATGGAAAACTGGAAGATGATGATGTACCTGGGAACTCCTGTGATGCCCGACTTGAACTCTTTGATTAATTCGGGATTGTATATTAACGACTTATCGATGCACGATTTTAGCAGGTAGGAATTTCCCGATTGGATTTAAGACTTGCGTTGATGATTTGTTCCTTCTTAGAGATCTCATGTTAGCTGGAACTCAACAGTCGGTCGAGTTGAAACTCGCTCTCGACCAGGAACAACAAAAGAGCAAAAAACTAGAAGAATCTATGAAGAAACTCGACCAGGAGATGAAGAGAACCGACGAATTGCTGTATCAGATGATTCCTAAACAAGTGGCGGATCGTTTGAGAACCGGCGAGAACCCGATAGACACTTGCGAGGTTCACATTGTTTTCTCAGTTTTCCTTCCCAGATAGTCTGCATTCCCTAGCGTTAATGAAAAACTAAAAGCCGGGTAATGTTCCTTTGTTCTGTAGATGTTTGACAACGTATCCATCCTCTTCTCGGACGTGGTGTCTTTTACGGAGATCTGCAGCAGGATCAGTCCTATGGAAGTCGTCTCGATGCTCAACGGGATGTACTCCATGTTCGACAATCTCACCGAGCTCAATAAGGTTTACAAGGTGGGGCGCGCGCGACAAATTGCCGCCGTCGGGGAGGGAATGATGTTTGTTTTGCTCGACAGGTGGAGACCATCGGGGACGCTTACATGGTCGTCTCGGGCGCGCCGGAGAAACAGGCCAATCATGCCGAGCGCATATGCGACATGGCTCTAGACATGGTCGATGCCATTACAGCTTTGAAAGATCCATCAACCGGTAAATTAAAGAAAGACGCTAGATTTTGTTGACTCTTTATATTTTTCGTATGCTCGTTGAAATAAACATCCCTGACGTGTTATAAATTGGAAATACAACCGAAAATAATTTACGATGATTTCCCGCAGGACAACATTTGCGAATACGCGTCGGCGTACACTCGGGGGCGGTGGTCGCCGGCATCGTAGGCTTGAAAATGCCGCGGTACTGCCTTTTCGGTGACACAGTCAACACGGCATCGCGCATGGAGTCCACCAGCGTCGCCATGCAGATCCACATCTCGCAGTCGACTAAAGAACTGCTGCCGACCGAGTACAAGGTCGGCGAACGCGGGGAGGTTGAAGTAAAAGGCAAAGGTTACTTCTGATACTCGTACTTTCATTTTTCATTCATATCCTTACATATCTAGTTCGGCAGGCCATGCATCTGCTGACTACTCGTTCTTGCATACGAGTCAAGTTTGTTTGTAACTCGTTTTACTGTCCGTTGCACAGGAGTGATGAAGACCTACTGGCTGGAAGACAGAAAGGGACGACAGCCGTTAAAGCAAGATCAGATTGCGTTGCCGGAACCCCAACCGGAAGCGAAAACTGCTCCCAATTCAGCAACGCGTTCCGGCATATATTCCCCGATAACTTATCAGGATGTAGCTCGTCGGAGTGTCGGGAACTCTCCCGGCACATCTCCAGTGAAGACTCCCACTACATCAGCTAAACAATCTATCGGTAAACACATCCTTCTCCCTTTCCGAAAGTACTGAAACTATCAATAATTGCATGTGTCCCTTGCTCTGTTGTTCTTCAAGGACAACGATCAACATGCTCTCATCCTGATGACGCGTTCGGTGGACAAATAGCGGATGACGGCCTGGATTCCTCGGACCACACCGAGGAACCCTCGCCGACGCCCAGCATCATCGTGACGCGCAACAATCTGTCAAAAGCCCGCGACAGCATCATCGAACTCGGCAAGCGTTCGGCCGAAGCTGCCAAACCGCGCAACTCTCAGTCCGACGGCAACTTGCACGCCGGCGCTGGAGGCGGCAACGCTCTTTCGAACAGCAAAAGCGAACATTTTCATCATCATCAGTGCTGCGCCGGTTTTGGCGGGCAGAAGGGCAGGTTCAACAGTAACGCATGCATGGTAATGTAAAGAAGGCGAAGGCTAAGGGCGGGAAGAGACGTCACGGCCGCAGGCACGGACAAATTTTATTCATCGCACAGGGGTTAATTAGAAAAATTTTCGACCGGAAATTAAGTGAAGTCTGGATGTCGCCGTTGCGATGTTACTTTTGAGGAGGTGATTGCGAACGAAGCAAAGGGGAGAAGATGGCCAAAGGGATTTTATTTTATTCAAAGGAAAGGCACGAATCTTAGGTTAGGACAGGTTTGCAATCTTTATTGGTGCATAAATCATCGAATCACTAATTACCAACCTATCCAAACGAAAGAAACTTGTTACACTTATTCGTTTACATAATATGTTTTCCATCCATTTCGCCTGAACTTGTGCGCAATGCACAGCAAGTAACGTTCACAGTTGACCCGAATAAACTCGCGCTGTTCGCGGCGGATTTTTCGCATACTTACCGGCGATGGCCGCAATTAACATTCCCAATCATGTTTACACTTTTAACAATATTGCACGCATTACCATAACGCCGCAAACGCCATAAAATATTGCTTGCCTAGATATGATCGTTTGGTGAGGTTTCATTCACGCCTCGAGCAAGAAACCAATAGATGAAATTCAATTAGCGATTTACTTACCGCGCGCATAAAGGCGAGGTTTATTAGTGCAGGACACCTTGACAGGACACACCTACGTGCGCAGCGCGTGTAAGCTGCAACAGGTGTTGCGACACATTCTCGGTAATGCGAAGCGTAGTGTCAAAAAATCCTACCTGGTGATTGCTGATTAAATTGCCGTTCATGAACGCGAGACGATGCGAGTCTTGCATTTAGGCGGGGCGAACGCGCGGATATTAACGTGCACCGGCAATTTGCATCGAAAACACACGAAAAGTCAAGGAAACAAAGCGCAATTTAATAATGAATTTGGCAATCAATCTCAAACAGGTTTTAAGGTATTTTAAATGGCTTAAGATGTTAAGATGTTTAAGTTTCAAGGTTAGCCAGATGAATTTGTCAATGAATTTCAGTTTTAATCATGTTTTAAGATGTTTTAAATGGCGATAACGCAAGTTTAATGTTTGCGAGATGATGTTAAGATATGATCGTTTCAATGTTAGCCAGTAATACTAATAGGGCTAATTATAACTGGCAGAGAAGGAAATGCGCCTTACTTTAAACATAAAGTAATTCTCGATCGTCTAATTAAAAACGTTGCCCTACCTGGAGTCTTGCGTTTCGGTCTCTACACGTTTCCAAACTGTTATAACCAAATTTACAACTAACACTAAAAGTGGCGAACAATTTAGAAAATCAAGATTGAAAGAGAAAACAGCTTTATTGCATTATATTGCATAGTTTCTAACAAAAAAGTAGCTTTACAACTGCTTGCGGCGTAACAGGATGTTTCACTCGACAATATCATGAGTGTCTTGCTAATTGAACAGAATTCGAAATGTTACAAGTCACATGTGACGACGCAGCAAACTATTTAATAAGAAGACAGGACAACAGAGACGCGAGTAGTTAGGAGTTGGAAAAACTAATATCAAAGTTAAGATGGTAGGGGATATTGATAAAAGGCAACTTTTTTGAGTCAGAAGTTGTGACAAATACTACATACTTCAAAAGGTTGTTGCAAAGTTCGGAAGATCTAATCACGATATTACTTATTGTTGCGTTTGAGGTTTGAGGAGCAATTAAAAGAAATCACAGCGAATTATAAGTGAAGTATGGCACCTTAAGGAAGCAATGAATGCACGACAAAGGCGAAATAAATTTCCCACTCGTCTATCAATCGATCACCTTGAAGTTTGAAGCGAGTCGCTTGGAAAAGTGGAATTAGTATTGTAATAGCGTAAACGTAAATCCTCCACAATTAGTGGCGCACGTTCCATTTGCACGTCAGCGTCGCGTCGCATGCGTATTCCGCTCCGATTCTAATGGCGCATCGCATCGTGCCGACATCCAACACAAAGAACCAACGTACGAGCAAGCGTAATGAGAGGTGTAATTATCTGCAGCAGCAACAGGTAGCTGACAGGTGCTCTATTCCACAAACTGCAACAATATAGCGTTGATTCGTGATTTTCGGTTTTGAGCGAACAATGGAGTGATAAAAACCCAGTCGGAACAATATTGGCATTACAGTACAATACTATCACAATTATAATAAGTACAAAGCGTTTGCATTTTCTATTTAATTAACATCAATCAATATTTAAACGAGTTGCAGGTAGTGCGAATGTCAAGTTTTTGTTTAGGACATTTATAAATAGACATCGAACGGACCACACTTAACAATAACCGACAATTAATTATTTAGCGGCAATAATCGTAAACGAACGAGTCGCGCGAGAAAAAGAGAGTCGAGTTTAATTGCCGGTGTTTCATCAAGAATGCGTAGCTGGAATATGTTGTTCCACACAAACGCCCGCGGCGCAAACGACGCGACGCAGAAGCAAAATCAACTGTCAATGAGACAATGGCAAGCAAACCAGTAGGAAAAACTTATCAAGGAGGTGAACTAACGAAGCAACGCAAATCTGACTACATGCATTATATATTGCATTATTTCCTATTATATTCATTATCTGTAGACGGTCTAGGTTCTAGACACTTTTAAATGTTTAAATGCATCTACTTGTTAGAGTACGATACTTACAGATGCAACGCATTTATAAAATTGTCGAGTGTTTTCAATCTAGTCGGATTCAATGGAGTTACGCATATTTTTGTAAGTGAAGTTCAACGCTCGTAGGAAACGATGCAAAAATGTTGAAGATTATTGATTTCCTATTTACAATTACCTATAAGTAGACTATTAAGTTTGTAAAAGTAATATCTACATACAATATTTGACCATAATTGAATTCTTTGTAAATGACAATTTGTTAAATATACACGGAAAAGTAATCGTTGCGGTTATTTCTCCAGTAAAGCCAGGAAATTCCAGTCAATTTCGTAAATAATAAACAGTGAAATAGTGATATTGACTGGATAGGCCTGACTAATTGGGATCTTGGATTATGATATTTTCGAAACGACGGTACATTCTTTCCTTACGACGGAGACGCAATGTTTGCTTATTCATAGATGGCATCACTTTTGGTTACAAAATGGTTTCACCAGATATTCATGAAATTTTCTTTAATGGTACTTTTACAGCCTAACCATCCTCGATCTAATATAACGCTAATGCAACCAACCTGAATGTAACCTTGATTCGGCAATAAATTAATAATTTATTATAAAACAAAGGTAATTTTAAGCATTCTCTTCCATTTTAGAATATAATGCACGTCAAATCTTCTTCTAGATTGTTTGCACGCTTCAGATGGGCCAAACAAGCTTCGCATTAACGCATTAAAGCACTGCAAACATTGTGCACCGTGTAAGTACCTATTTATCATTTCAGCAAAACACATCATATTACGTGATAGTGATTACGTTGAGAGGTGTTTTGGGCGTTTCGCTGCCTCACGAAAGCTTGAAGAAGCCTGCGATGGCGTTGGCACGGCAGGTTTGTCAATCAGCATGTCGGAAATGTCGACACACGCTTTCAAGCGTACGTGCATTAAAATATTTGTATTGTTTGCGGCAAGCCAGTAGAGCAATTAGTCCTAGTTCACAAGAGGTGCGTTTGATAATTGAGGAAAAAAAATCGCGAAAATTGCCGCGTAAAAATGCTTTTGGCAGATTCTAACGCTCATGCATGGTCATTGTTTGTACATTCAACGCATAAAATTGATTTGTTGCGAGTTATGGGATTTTTTCGCTCGAAACCTCTTTCCACGCTAATTTCCTTACTTGCACTTCTTTCGAAATTAAACTCGCAAGGTGATATTTACGTCGCAAAATATTGACAACCATACTTACAATTAGCACCTCCTGCTTATTATTATGCTGTCTAGCAACCGCAATTCAAAAAAAAGTTAGTATAAATATTGATAGGTAAACATGGCTCAAGCCTTAGGAATATGGTAAAATCCTAAGGAGCGGTGTGAAAAGTTGAATGCAATCAGTTCATGGAAACGAAAGTGACCAAATTTATTGCAAAACGTCAGCCAAGTAAAGAATTCGGTCGCAAATCGCATTTGTGGCGACTTTTAACTGACAATGACTTTGCTTATTGTTCGGGAGGATCGTGGGGTGGCGAGGACGACCGGCGAATGTCCCTGCTCGGATGGGAATGAGAAAGGATCGCCGGCCAGCGGCGATTCAAGTGACTAGTTTCGTTTTAAGATTTGTGCTCGCACTCGAGTGACGTTGGGTTGTTACCGCGCATACATATCGCACGTCGACGCACCTTCGCACTGCTCATTGTCGCGCGTCGATCCGTCGAAGACGCATCGGTAATCTCGCGACGCTCGCGATCCGCGAGTCTTCAACTCGTGGCGCAGTGATAACGATCGTTTTTGAAACAAAGGTGTAAGTTACGAAGTGCACAATGATGATGAATCTGTGGGATGGTTATCACTATATTTTTGATACGTATGGAGGTGAGTTGTTGAAAATGGTTCGATGATATTTTTGTAACATTTTGAATAATAGTTTATAGAACATTTCAGAACTATAAACTTGCTGTTGTTATAATAAACAAGACAAACATGAATATGTACCATGACTTGTTTGATAAACGCCCAAAGTGGCCATAACTATAAACGTTATGGATGCATATAGAAAATTATGATTAAATAATGTAAAGATAGCAGTTAATAGTCGGCAGACTAACGACCTAATTTTTCGAAGAAATTATATAAATTACGTAAGAAGATAATGTAAAATGCCCGAAATTCGTTCATGTTTTTCAACTAAACGTGTAATTGACGGAACATATGGAAACCACTATTTATACCAAAAATACTCATTTATGGGCATGTTAATTTAAAAAGTGTGGCAATACATTTTAATCGGCTTTCGTTTGTTTTTAATAAGATCCCAGAGTAAAGGGATGGTTTCTCATGTCATCGCCATTCCCCACGATTGCCATATCGGTGATATACGCAATCGGCGTTACAAAAGTCGGCCCCAAGCTCATGGAAAACCGTAAACCGTTCCAGCTGCGTAAGACCATCATCGCGTACAATTTTGCACAAGTTCTCTTGAGTACGTTCCTCTTCTACGAAGTAAGTGCACTTTTTTGCGAAAAAGATTAAGTCTGGATAATATATGGTTTTGTTATTGGTGACTTGCAGGCTTGCGTCAATGGATGGCTCACGTTCTACAATTACACCTGTCAGCCTGTGGACTTTTCCAATAATCCAGTAGCGCTTCGCGTAAGTTAAATCTGCACGTTTATGTATTGACGTATCACCCGCACTGATTATCAATATGTACCGTGTGAGTTTAATTCGTATTTGTGTTTAGACTGTGCGAGGATGCTACATGTACTTCCTTTCCAAGTTCTTCGAGTTTTTGGACACGGTAAAGTCTCTGGAGTAAATGTTTCTTCTGCAACACTTAATTTCTATCAATTTTCCTAGGCGTTCTTCGTTTTGAAGAAAAACAACCATCAAATCTCCTCACTCCACGTCATCCATCATGGCATAATGCCGATGTCCGTCTGGTGGGGCGTCAAGTTCTTCCCCGGTGGCAATTCGACATTCTTCGGCTTTCTCAACACTTTCGTTCACATCATCATGTACTCTTACTACTTGGTGGCTGCGCTCGGCCCGCAATACAAGAAGTATTTATGGTGGAAGAAGTACTTGACCCTCTTGCAAATGGTAATTGACCATTTAATGTATACCATGTGCATAACACCTATTAATTATTCCTTTTCAATAGTGTGCAGAAAATGCCATGCATAATCACTTCATGGATAATTCGCAATCAATCATTTTCAATGCTCGCACTGGTCTCCTTGAATGCATTTAATGATTATTTTCCGATTTACCCAGGTGCAATTTACGCTGGTCGGCATTCATTCGGGGCAGCTGCTGTTCATTGACTGCGATTATCCGAAAGTTTTCGTGTATTTGATCTTCGGGCACGCTTTGCTGTTCTTGTATCTGTTCTACCAATTCTACGACCGCAGCTACAAGGGAGATAAGAAGCCGGTCGTAACGAACGGCGTGAACGGCGCACAATCAGCAGCGGAAAAGAAAAGTGTAAGTAATGCTCGTCAAATGGCAATCCATGTGCCACTGGTCGTTGTTAGCGAATGGAAGGCGCTAATTGGTTTTGTACAGTGAAATGAGCGGCGAGGTATCAGAGCGGCGTTAATTGTTAAATGATGTGACACCGATGGTTTTCCGTTTGTCCGTCTGGTTCAATATTCACTTTACAGTGAATTACCATGCAATTCTAGCCGGTTTAAAATCTACTTATGTTTTACCGATTACAAATTATTTGGTTGAGTTATCCCACATTTTAGCTGAACATTTATTTCTTGTGTAACGATTTACAGAAAAGCGCTGTGAATAATAACACTTTAACCGGATTGTGTTTCCCTGGTCAAGATGATCTGCTTCAGAACGGCCATACAAAAGTAGAGTGAATCATGTGCGCGTACAAAAACAACTGGTGGACTTCATATTGAGCGTTTTAGATTCAAGCGTCTTGATCATTTTTGTACATAAGATGTGATGACGACAGAACGAGGTGTTAATTGTAAACGTAAATGCATTCTTTTATGCCAATAATTGGGTATATAAAGTACATACATTTTTTATAATAAAATTGATATTATTATTGGCCGCTTTTAATTATTTATATATTTATTTATTTATGAGTTCAATAGCCCGGTATAACGATAATGGCGCAGAGCCAAACGCGCCAAACGTCTCTTTAGTTTTTACTACCCTTTAAGGTCTCTAACATCTTAAATCAACCTATCCCTCTGTCCGCGTTCTCATTTAACCAATATCAATCAATCAGAAAACAATAATATAACTTGCTTTGATTGGTACACAAAGTAGGCAACCTTTCATATTTATATATTGAGACAACTCGATTAGCAAACTGCTTGAGCACAGAACACAGTTTATTTTAGGCAGCCCAAAATGCACGACTAAGTTGAAGTAGAACTAGAGAGTTGCCAGAGTATATAATATACATGTTTCCGTTTTTGGCGTTAACGCTTATTGTTAGTCATTTTCACGTCATCTCATAACCAAAGAGTGGTTGCCTAATTTTAACGTCCTTTCGGCAAAAATACTACCACAGCGGTACCTGTTTAGTTGACTTATATGGCGAACTTTCCAATAAAACGTATCGTATAGTCATGTTGGTTGCATATCCTTATATACAGTTCGCACAGTTTTATAAATTAAATTTATAAATATAGATTAAATATTTAATAACTATTTGGTAACACTTGCAATACTATTTTATAATAATTTAGAATAACTTTAGATAATTCAATTTTCTATTCCATTTATTCTTTGCGATTTTGTAATTAAAATGTTAGAATAATATTTACGCAAACACTAACAAAGCATCCACTCAAAAAGCCTGCTTCCTTCTTCAGTCTTCAATCTTTCACAAAAAGTTACCAAACTACATGAGAAAGAGGTCATTAGCTCCGATTGCAAAGCAACCCGAAGCACGGCGAATCATCAACATAACAAACGGTGAAGAATTTCAAATCGCTTGCCACCTCGCGAACCGCTTACGCCAGCAACCAAACAAAACAACGAAAGATAAAAACCGACCACGCGGTATCCTCAGTTGAATGCAGACCATAGCTGGAAACACTGGATAAGTGTCGAACTACCGGTCGCATTCGTGTCGCAGCTACACATTTAACAACATTCGATCAGCGCGATAAACCAGCGGCACGAACATCGCTTCATTTATCGTTGCAAAACTACTCGTAGCACCTGAGCTGGGCTAGTGAACTAATACAAAAAAGTGAATATTAATTTCGAAATAGCGGTAAATTTTTAGATTTACGTTTAACAGTTAAATAAAACATGACTGTTTGCAAATGAGCACATGCGTTTCGCAAAGTTTTGCGATATTATAAATACAATTGGTTTTGCGTGCCGCCGATAAGCCTGTCGAAACCGAAACTGATGGTCGAGATAACTACCAACGTTCATCGCCAAGGAAGTAATACTTCTAAAACAGGATCGTTTGCACTTGTAGCGATCAGTCGGATCAGTCGTACTTAGTCCGCCAGTGCCGTCGGTCGTTCCTCGCCACACTCGATTCCGCGTTAATTATTTTGTGATGCTTATATTAAACATGAAGTTTCTCTGTTCGATCTTTTGTGTTTTAATTTTGACGCATGGCACTTGGGCCGAAAAGGTTGGTACTTTTATTCATGACTATAAAATAATAAAATATTTTCTGGTAAGTTTAACATGCTTATAGCAATATACAATGAATTCCTGGTGAATCAGTAATTGATTAAAACAAAAACCGGTTGGTCAAGGTAATTATTGTGGCGAAAACAAATAAATCACTCCAACAGTATTATTCTACTTATGGACTGGCATTGTTTAAACTATTACTGATAATTTGAGTTGATAACAAGTTATCTATTCGTCAAATATCTTCACAATTTCAATAGATAGCTATAATCTACCATGCTTGTTCTGCTAATTAAATACACTTGCAAATAATTTATTTTTAATTTTGTAGCTCAACATTGCAATTTTGTATGAATCTTTGTGCCCAGACAGTATCAGATTTATCAAAAATCAACTCGCACCCGCCTACAACGATATCGCCGACGACGTGAACATCACATTCGTGCCTTTTGGAAAAGCACACGTAAGAAATCAACATGGCAAATAAATTAACACATGACGCATTGATGTTTTAAATTTAGAACGTTGACAAACAAGAATTCGAATGTCAACATGGTCCAATGGAGTGTAGAGGAAATCGGATTCAATCCTGCGTCCTTCAAGCCTTGCCTGATCAATTGAAGCAAGTGCAATACGTTGATTGTTTCATGAGAAGCTATATTGATAATCCACCCGAGGGTGGTGAAAAGGTATACCTCTAACTTTAATACTGCGATGCTCATTTAGTACTTTTCGTGATATTTAATTAATTGATTACTTGCTTATAGTGCGCTACGCAAGTTGGCGTTCACTGGGAAGTTGTGAAACAATGTGCCGAATCGCGCGAAGGCTTGTTGCTGCAATTAGAGGCCGAGAAAATTACACATTCTTACAACCCGAAGTTTATTCCGACTATTATTTACAACAAGGTGAGCGAGAGATTATGCAGTGAGGAATGTTGGCATAAACAATACGTGCTTCAGACTGATTCCTTGCACACGCTGCGCTTAATTTGAATTACATGACGGCATGCATATGCGGTAATTAAATGGATTTGTGTTTCAGGTTTTTGACCAGACTGCCCAAGATCATTCCATCTACGAGTTTAGGCAATACGTATGCGATTTGTTGCAGAAATCCAACCCTACGGCCTGCGCAACCATGAGATTGAAACCTACCAGAACTTAACGATCATATTCTTGAATAATCTAATCATTTTTCGAGGGTTGTACCATTCTGCAGTTAACTTAAATGTACTGATATATACTCCACAGGTTCACATTTATGCTAACCACATGTTTAAAAAATAAATACATTAACAAAGCAGCTTTCTTTTTTAATTTCATTTTATTTTTGCACAAAAATTTCACACCTAGGTACCCTAGATATCAGACACGCCCACTTCAAAACAAAACCCTCATCACAATTGTCACGGACGAAAATATTAGCGTTAGAGAAAAAACGCACTGCATTAACTCCTGTCAACGGACCGAACCTTGAGCGCGTTGGAAACGAATATCTCGCAAACTATTAGCGATAGAGAAAACCGCTTGCCACGGTTCGAATCAGAAGTTGAAATAATCGAAAAAATTGACTTAAAATTCTCTACCATTAGTGGTTAGGAAGATATTCAACAAGATTGTCAACTGACCGAACTTTGAGCGTTTCGGAAACGAATTGCTCCGCTTGCTGGCCTCTGAATTAGCATTAAATCCCGCGTGGATTGAGCTCATAAAATCGAATTTTTTAAACTGGCGATTTTTGGAAAAAATGCAAATGGGAAATTGAAAAGCGAAGCGGAATGAGAATCACTCATCAGTTTTTGCGTATCGCTTTTCATTTAGAAGAAAATTTCAATTTTGTGTTGATTTTGATCAAAAATCTTGTTTATCTCCAAAACTATTTAAAGCAGCGAAAAACTAATCGGAGATTTTCATTCGCCTTTTATTCTGGTCCGATTTGATGTGTCAAACTTCAATTTTAAAACAATTTTTGAAAATTTAAGAAAAACTGTGTGTGCAGCATCCAATTGTGTCATGCGTTGGGAAATCCCGCGGGAAATGGTAGAAAATTGCAAAAATGTTGTTTTTGATAAAAAAAAAAATTAGTTTACATGTCGCCCTGTATTTATTATTCTCAAGTGGACAAGCACAAAGTTGCATAAAAACTTTATCCGCGTTAGTGAGAACCGTGAGAACCAGCGGGTATCAGCTTCATAGGAAAAAGTTCGGACAGAAAATCGAGGCGTCTGATTGGTCCAACCAAAAGTATGAAACGTTTGCAGGTGGTGCTCAGGAACAACGTTTGAACAAGCTCGAAAATTTAAAATGGTTTGACATTTTTAATTAAAAATCATTGTATCCTTGCATATCGATGCAAACCGTTAAAAGCTCTGAGGTTAACGGCTAAGAATTTTGTTGGTTATATACGTTAAGTTCGTAACGATCTCCTTATCGCGTGTTCCTGCTCCTTCTGTTCTTTGCGTTCTTTTTTATAGTTTAATTGTTAATATTTAGTGCATTACTCCTATTTTTG